>MVJL01006892.1:0-43588 GCA_002156465.1 Macrocentrus cingulum | reverse complement strand
TTTTTTTTTTTTTTAATTAAGAAGGGTACAAATTGCGAATGCACGTGTCAGGTGAAGGTCGGGTTAACGGTCGTAACACGTGCACGCGAAGCATCCCAAGTCAGACAAGAAGTCAGCGAGACAGCGAATTTTTTTTTATTTTTATTTGAATTTTTTTATTTACCCGAAAAAAAAAATCGAGAACAAAAAAAAAAATTAGGCACGCCTCTGAGACTAACTCTATTCTCGGCGATCCGTTTTATTTCTCGCCGGCTGGAGCAGAGGCGGAGGCGCAACAGTCAAAAAGTACTTCCGCCATTACGATAGAAAGAGAGAGAGAGAGACGTGGCCTAATAATAGCGAAAGAGCGTTTTGTTTGTTCGTAAACCATTCGCTCGCTGGTTGTAACCTCTATACTCACATAGTTTGGGTGGTCGACTAGTATAAAAACACTTGGCGTCAACGAACGCCTTGTGCTCTCTCGCTCCTTTCCTCTGTCTCAGACTTCTCTGTATCGTCGTGCTGTTACGTCATTTCGTTTTGAAATGTGACGCCGAGGTTTCCTCGATGCGACACACGGCGGAAGAATGAGCACAATGGCGGCTGCAAGAGCATTTTGTTAATGTCAGATATTCTCTTTGAAATATATTTTGTATCACATTTAATTTGGGTGCAGTAATGACAACGTATGCCTGGCGGCAGTAAGTTGGAAAATAATTTCAGGCAATCGTTAGACGAGTGATATTTATAGGCCTCTGGTTAGTATCGTTTACCCACGCTTTTAATCTCTATAATAGCTTTGTTTTACTCCAAAGATATATTTAGAATTTTTTAGTCATGAAAACTCATTTTTATCGTACTACTCGTTTATAATCGAGTATAATTAAATATTAAAAATTTTTTTTCTTCACGTATATACAGTGTTTTACATTGAAGATTAAGTTGAGAAGTTGTTCAGCTCATCAACGAGTATACTTTAATTGAGAAAATCACTGAATACACTTGAGATAAATGCGATAAATTGATATAGAGCGCTAAACGCGGATGGAAAAATGGAGCATCATTTGATAGAATTCATCAGGGACGTATCAAACTCGGGCGCAAGAGCGAATAAATTTATTCGTCAGTTAGTGTTTTCGTAATACAAATACATAATGTATAGGCATGCGTTGGTTTTCGTTGAATTTTCCCTCTCTCACACGATTGTCGAGAGGATTCTGTCTCGTCTCGTTTGTTTCTATGGGACTATAATCTCGACCTTATTCAGATGCTTCGCTTCCTACATACACCGCAAGCGCGCATTCATTGCTAGAGAGAAGCCACGAATGCCACTCGACCCTGTTTGCTCCCGGAGTTTATTGTCTCTCGATTCTCTTGGTCGCCTGTGTGCTTCATCATTTAGAGGGTGGAGACTTTTACAAATGTCTTCTTGACTCATACTTCACTGCTACTCGCTTGATACAACTTTCCTTAGGATGACTCATCATCGATTCGAAAGCCCGTTCAAGTTCTCTCGTCGCCGTCATCTTCAGAGTATATATGCCTTTAGCATTTAATCGCATTGGAATTTTAATCTTCTCATTTTGCATATTCTGCGTGGAATTATCCACGGCAACGACCATCACCATGAGCGCCTCTCTTTTATATGACATTACAGTGAACTGATTACTCAGTTACATTTAAGTTATATATTATAATACGCAGCGTGGAGTGACGTAAAAATATAATTTACAGACGCTAAGATCGTTAAATTTAATTACTACCGCGTTTACTTACCGCAGAAAAGTCGCCTCTTTTTCTTCTTGCACACCTGTTTGATTTCTTTTCATAAAGCGCTATAGTTTTACTTCATTCAAACTATATATATTTTCAATTTAAATTATATTTAAATTAACAAAATGTAATTTATTTTTTTATATTATTAAAATATACGTATAGATTGTATTTATAGTCTCAGGTCGGATTTTTTAAATGAAGCCATTGAACATTTAATGAGGCATTAGGCTCTGGCAAAGAACGAGAAAAAAAGTAAAATAAAAATGGAGAAAATCTAGGGGAATTTCTGGTCACTGATTATACTCAACGTTTTATAATTCGTCCTGGCCATTCTCCATATCGCTCTTCCACTGTTTCGCTCGGTCTTCCGTGCGCACTAGTGGCGACTCTCATGCGGTGAGAGATAGTAGATTAACAATGCATTAATTACCGCGTTCTCCCTCGTGCAATCCTTCCTCCGGGCTCTCACGCGGCTACATCAGGCACGTTGCACGTCGGGGACCCAGTTGAATTTTCGAATTATACCCGGCAGATTACTCGGATAAAATTCAACTGTGTGGCCGCGTGCATTTGCATATCGTGTGGTCCACACACGTTTCTGTATCGCGTCCACCACTGCATATATAGGTATTTCCGTCTTTTTGCTCGGCCATTTGTAAGCTCGCTGTAACAAAAAATTTGTTTGAAAGGTAATTATAGCGGGGAATGTTCATCTGAGAATTAGTTTTTTTTTTTTTTAATATTCTGTGTCACTCACAAAGGAGACAGTTTCTGAGACATTTTGTCTTGCAACTATATACAGGCATATATATTTGATTTGTAGTTGATTATTAATAATTAAATTGTGACAGAGCACACCAATTAATTCGGATCCGATCACATGCAGATTCCTTGTTGGTTTTGTGCACACATGAAATTCGAGATTCTAGCTATCAAGTTTCATCGACGAATCGGCTTACCTCAACGCCAGTATTTTCATCTTAAGCAATCGTGTACATGTGTGTGTGTGTATATATAGGAGACGGTAGGGATTTTATAAAATTAAAAAAAAATAGAAATGAAGGAAAATAAATGTGACACCCGGCAAAAATTGCTCGTAATCCGAAGCTCGCGGTTTCCAGATCGTGGTTGCGGAAATCGAGAGGAAGAAAAATACGTCTCGTGAGTATAAAGTTTTCCCAGTTGAATGGATCGTCGAGAAACGTTTATTTTAGGATTCTCGGACCCTCTCACGGCCCACTAATCCGACAGAGAATCGCGAGGGACAGGTCTTTTTCGCTATAGACACGAGGGACCTGCGGTCTCGCCGTATAGAAGCTCTCGCAGTTGATCGATATCACGGCTAGAAATTCATTGGAGGTGAAGGAACGAGTGTAGAAACGGGCAGAAGAGCAAAAGCAAGGCATAGGGCGAGCAACAGCCGTGTGCTCTTTTGTTTTCTGGGACAAGAGCCTGCTTCGGAAGCGTCTCGCTATATAGATGTTGGAAAAGTCGCTCAGTGTGCTCGGCCTTCTTCATCATCATTTTCTTCCCCACATGCTCCTCCGTCACTTGGAGTACATATCTTGCGTCGATTAAAAAAACCCGCACCTTTTCCCGGCCTTTGTTTCACGATTTTTATTCTCTTTTTTCGCTCAATAGAAAGTCTGGGTTTCCGCACGGGTCTCTAACATATTGGATTGCTCACGGGGGATTATATATACCGCCGGGAATGAGATATAGGGATAGAAAAAAAAAAAACAAAGACCACCGGACGGCAATTAGCGAAGTGATAGGCGAGCTATATGCAACGTCGAATGTCGCCTCGCCGATGTGTTTTTACGGCCCCCAAAGCTGGGACTCTCGCAGAAGTATACGGACGTTTTGCCTTGATGGCATTGTACGCACTATAGCCCGGCTTTTCTACGCGGTACACCTTCCTCAGCATAATGAGACCATTGTTCCAGGAAACTACGCTCGCATTGTCGTTAGACGCGTCTCTCTTTCCTATACAACTTCCACACTGTTTTTTTGCCCGTTGGGCGATATTTTTTTTTGTTCTTTTTGCTTTGCGATGGGATTACGACTGCTCTTGCGATTCCCCATTTTTTCCCCCAAGTACCCGGCATCGTTGATGAAGATGAGCTGATGTCTATGAAACTGAAAAATCTAGACTGATGAGTCAATATGCGGGAAATGATGAGCGTGAGTAATTTTTCGTTTTTGTTTTCTGGATTAGTTGGGTAGTACAGTTGATTAATGTTTGTTTCGAGAGCTGCTCGCAGAGTGTCAGGTCATCGCACTTTTTTGCCCTTTAATTCTTTGCTCGCGATGTATATAAGCAGAGTGAATAGAAATGAGTTCTTCTGATGTTTGTGTATATCGCCCCAAGGCTATACGAAGACTCCTCTCGTTGCGTCACAGCATCTTTCAAATTAATATATCCTTTATGGCCAACGTATGTGTGCCTTCAGTGTGTATAGAGTTGTCTACTAATAACTACAAAGCCGTTGGGAGAGAAATTTAATTGCGCAGAAGAGAAATTCAGCATTGGTTTTATCGCACTCTCAACGCGCAGATTGCCAAAACATTTATACTTACAGTAGGAAAATATTTGTTTTCAACATCTGTCAGACTTGTTATCTGATTTCTTTTTTTTTTTTATCATCCTCAAATCTCGGTCAGAGTGACGTGAAAATTTTTTACTCTTCAGTGATTCAATGTTTTTTTTTACTATAAAAAATTTACTGTTGTGTCTGATCATGAACAGAATTTTCTCCTTAACATTTTTAATGTCTCGTGTTAGTTTTATATATTAAGGATGTGTATCATAAATTTTTTTTTTTTCAAGTAAAATATTTTAAAAAAGTACGGAAGGACTTGCAGAATTTGTTATATATATCCTTGAGGAAAATTATAATGGATTGAGTGAAATGAAATTTGTAGGGAATGTTTATTTTTCATTTGTGTTTGATTATTTTTTGTCTGTCGGGTGGTTTTTCCTGCTGACATGAGCAGAATACAAGGGACTACAATATATTGGGAAAATCATGGAACTTACATCACCGCATTTTCATCCAGTTCGCCTATAAGCACTACTGTGACGTTAAGAAGCATATATATAGAGACAGGTATACTTTTTCTCGAATCCGCTCGAATACACATGAGCCAGAGAGCTTCAAGTAAGACGCGCAGCATTGGCAGCAATCAACTTGGCTCTCTAAATATATTTTTCTCATCGCAGTATTTTTCTGCTGCTGCTCGCTCGATTGCGAAATTTTATTGACACACTCCGCGGCTGTCGTCGCAGTGTCCTCATTCATCTTCTCTTTCTCTCGGCAGAGCTCGGGTGCTGTCAATCGTCTCTCTTTCGTGGAAAGCCCTTATGAGCCCGGCGAAGTCATGGGGGATGGGGTTGCCATCAGGATTTCCGCGACTGGTCCCGTTTTCCGTGTATCGTGAGCTTCGTAAAATCCCTCGGGAGGGCTCACGCTTTCCGCGAGCGAATATTCTCTGTGCATCGTCGACGAAGGGTAGATGTGAGATAAAGCAGGGAAAGGAGGATATAAAAGAGAGAGTGTGGCACAGCCCATTGGCGGAAACCGGTCCTGAGTCGTCGACTCGTGTGACCTTCAAGTTCCAAAGGCTGCACTGCGGTTGCCATGCATGCGCGCGTGTTCCAACTTTTTTTTTCTTCGCGTTCCGCGTCTTCTCGGAAGCATTCGACAGCGAGGTCGAGAGAGTGCTACTGCGATAATCCGGATTTTGCCGGAAATCGGGGTAAAAGTGTAAAAATAAATATAGGCCGAGTGAGGGAGAGATAGTGATGTTGGCAATTTTGCGCCTCGATGCGAGCGTCAGCTTGCTTATTATTTTTTTGTTGATGCCGTTTTTTTCCTGCGTTTTTTTAGTCGTTTCGTTATTTTCACTGGAGTTTTATACATTTTGTAGCGTGAGGTGCATGGCCCTCCCTCGTGTTTACACCGGGTAACTCGAGAAGCCCCGCGGGGCCGCAGGGCAGAAATGGAAAACAAGGTAATAAAGCTGGCGGAACTGTACAGCTATTCTGCGCTGCTTTAGGACCACACGCAGTTACGATGTCATCCTTGTGGTTAACTTTTCTCCTCCAGACGCGCGAGTATGTAGTGGTATGTATAGTGTGTGTACGCGCGGTGTCAACCGAGCAATACAGAGTCTATAAAAGAGAGAGAGTTTCGCGGGTGACGTGGGTTCACTGGGTTTTCAGGACATCCAACTGCTGCTGCATGATCTCCATATTTACTCGATCTTCCTATTGAAATTCAAATCCAACCAGCCATCTATTCACACTGATCTGTTGTGTGTAAATATTAAAATTAATTTGTTCAAGCAGTTGTTTTTTTTTGCGCAAAAAACCAAAAAAATCATGAAAACAGCAAGATTTCTAGAGTAAAAATATAACCAGCGGATGTTAATATTAAACTTGAGCTTGGTTGAATATTATATTTCATGTTAATTGTCATTGATCATGACTGTTGACGATGGCTCTGTAAGAAATAATATTTGTATGCGAATATATTGCGATACATAAATCACAGAACGACAATTGTACGGCATCTCCCGAGGGGAATCCCCTGTCTAACGGGAACCGTCTCGAGACACGAGGCTGACTTTGTAACAGTCACGAGGTCGTGCAAGACGCCCGTGGCCGAGTTCAGCTCTACTCTCTGCTGCTCGGGCTTTCACCAACGAGAGTCGAGAGACTGGCTTCTTCTCTCTCACCCAACTAATACGATATACTCTGTTGTACATGCATCAGCAGTTTCCAATCTCCGTTCCATTCGTCCTCCGTATAATAACACGAGTCTTCCATTCGTGTCTCAAGTCATATCTCGTGTACATTCCGCCAGTGACTGCGCGCGTCCCTGCGCTCGCGAAATTAGATTGCGCTGATATTACGCTACAAATTGGCAGCGGCGAGGTAATAAAACGTGACGAAGCCACGCACGAGTCGTGCGTTGGATATCGAAATTGTAGACACAGTCTTCCAGGAAACGAGGGCATTCATCGCCCCTTTTCCACCCTCACTCGCCTATTTCCCCGTAATGCGTGCGTTCAACTATATACACACTGTACGTCGACGCACACGTGTGCGAGCGAAAAGGATCGCACCACGTGTAATTTCAAGCGTCGCGGCCGGGTACATACTCGTTGTTGTTGGCCGGCGGCGTCATCACGGCGTACTCACAGGGGAATTGTGTGTGCCCTTCTCTTGTATTATATCCTATATACTCGGCTTTTACGCTATGCTACTACTTCGTGCTTGCGCGACATTTGCCAGTCGAAGGTACGTGGCGCCACTTTGTCTGCGGCCTGTCCCGACGCCAGGCAGACGTTTACCTCCCTCTGCTGCTTTTTCTTCCCACTTTTGTTCTCTCTCTGTATTTATTCCTATCTGCCGCCACAATTGTTTTTACGGCGCCGTTTACACGGGAAAATATACACTATAGGCCGTCGGTGAAATGATTAAATTAACGTAAAACTCGCGTCAAACTGTAATTCTATGGTGAGTACAGCTAGGCGCCATTGTTTTCACTCTTTAATACTTTTATCTGCAAAATTTGCTTTGTGGGAAGAAGGAAAACTGCCTACAAATAATTGATAAAATTATATACAATTTGATTTGACTATTTTTCAATTTTTTCTACTCAGAGCTTTTACTGTAGTAACATCTTTTAGCGGTTTTTATATGAAAAAAATCAATCAAATTGCGTTGGTCAGGGTTCTCCTATTTACGTTTTCAAGTTTCAAGTTTTGAAGTTTGAAATTATTCGTTTCCTACACATATAGATTTGCTTCAGCCTTTTTGAAAGTTGATGAAAATTAAGCGATTATAGGTATCTCATGTTTTGTTACTTTCCTCCCTGCAGAGTTTGAGTTGAATTTCCGCCCTTTATCTGCGTAGTTGATTTAAAAATGAAAAAAAAAAAAAAAAAAAAATTTTATTCATTGGTATATGGAATTGAAAGCCGCATCCTGATGGCGTGGGGAATTTATTGTTTGGTTGGAATGACGGGGTTTTAGTTGCATCGATCAGAATCTCGGCTTACCCACGCGCGCGACACCGAGCGTCACTTGTAATCACTCGTCCACACGGTTTATCGTTGCCGCGACGACGCGAGTCCCCTCCTTTATCGAGACAGAAAAGCAAAGGTTCGATGCGCTGTGGTATGTGTCTAGGCGCGCGTGAAATCGCCGATGTTGCTCTTCCCACGCGTGATGATAGTCGCGACGTGATGTAGAGCACGAGCGTTCGTCGTTATATTTCACTTTATGCTGTGGCGCAGTCTGGCATCTTGCTTTCTAGTTGCAGTTATATCGAGCAAGTGCTGCATGGCTAGGTATTTTGACTGTAATTAAATTTTTCTTCGGTTATTTAAATCTCAGGCAGTAGATTTATTAATTTTAATTTTTTTCAAGTATTCTAATATATATATCTGTAATTTGCAGAAGTATATCTGTAGGAATCTCTTGAGTGGGGAAAAAACTCATTAGTACTTAATTGAAAAGTGCTCTAATTATTACATTTGAATTAATCCTCCAGCTGTGAGCAAGGAATATATTTAATAATCTTTTTTTTTTTACTTTCGTGAAGAATTATTCGAATGAGATTAATTTTTTTGCTGAGATGACGGAATATTTAATAATAAAAATTTTCTATAGAAAAATACATGGTGAAATACAAAAAAAATACTGTATAAAAGGATTTACAGTAATTTAATCAAATAAATTGATCAAATACAATGCGATTTTAACTAGAAATATTGGCGAAATTGGACTAAGCAAGTGCAGAGCACACCCTATTGCTTCGTATAAGGGGTGTGCAATATTCTCGGAATACCTACCACTCGAATAGAAAATAAATTTCACAGATAAGATGGTTCTAATTCAATTAAAATGTTTTTTCAACAAAAAAAAAATAACGAGCAGACGTACAGGCTTTGTATCGCAAAAATGTCAGTTAATTAAACAAAACCCGCGTCCCCTAGACAGAGGGTGATAATAGTGCGACTGCCGGAAATTCTATAGATCATTGACACAAATACGTAGGATATTAACGTATGCATTTTACCCAAGTCTCACCCTGGTATTCTGCAGTTCCCATCGCGTCTCGTCCACTCGTGCGACGGCCGAATGATTTGATTAGAGAACAATGGGTTTCCATTAACAGCCCTTCTCCGCTGCCTCGTCTGGCCTTCAAGCTAGTCGTGCGTCTGTCAGCTGACTGTGGCCCCCGGCTCACTGCGCCGCCGCCAGTGCTTCACCTGCTTGCTCTCCCGTGCCGACGGCGCGCGCGGTTGTTTCAAAACTCTGTCGGTACGTATATGTTTCCACGTAGCGTTTACACATATATTCAACTAATCCACCCGCGGCTGAGTAAATAAATGCGTTAATTGCGTTACAAAAGGTAAATTATCAAATATTTAGGCATTTTCCGCATCATTCCAACATTCAGGCGAATTTCACAGTTGAAAATTTTTTTTATTCATACATTTTGACAGTCGGAAACTGTGCGCAACTGTATCCGGCTATCATCGTCATCATGAGGGACGTAACTGTTGTCCACGAAGCGTTTAATCGGCGAATAGAAGGCGCGCAGAGTGTCACAGGAAATGGGGTATCGATCGGGAGATGGAGGCTTGTGTCGCTTGCTGTCACTGCATTGCTTTCTCGGAATTTTCATTTCCAATATCGAATCATGCGTCCTCTCGCCGTCGAGGATTCAATTCGAGTGTGTATCGATAGAGCGGATGAAGCACCAACGCACATGGAAAAAATCGTCAAGTTGAAATTCGAGAGTACTTTGCTCTCTCTCTCTGATGGGTTGATGAAAAAACTTGACGATTCCTCCCGACAATGTAGTACACATCAGTATTGTAAAAAACTGAATACTTACAGAGAATGCTGAGGAGAGGATGAAGTTTAATGGAAAAATAAATTTTTTTTTTTCATCTTTTGAATTTACTGTGTAAATTCAGGCTCTGCGAAATGACACACAGAAGAATTCTTTGTTTAGGATCGACATTCTGCGCACACCCGCGCACACACGGTATAACTTCGTTGTTCTCACAAATGAAGCGAGGACCCTCCTCGTGCGCTTCCCATCCGTCCTCGACTCATAAATCGTTTCTTACTTTTTTTTATTTCCCGACCGTCGTTTTTTTGTTCGAAAGCGCCGCTCGAAATAAACTCGCCTCTTCCCACTCTGCGTCGGTATCACATATATATATGTTAAGGCCACGCGCGAATAATTTTACAGAGTACAAAATTGATGCACTTGTACACTCTGATCGAAGTTTACACGGTGATTTATATGTGCTCTCTTACGTTAACTCCTGATAATTTTATTCACTGCACTCCTGGAGACGTCTACACTCATCAAAAACCCGCGGGAAGAACTGTCAGTTTGCGTGGGAAAGCCCAGTGAGCTCGTCTTAATTGCTTTTTGATATCTCTGACGTGTACAGCTGATATCAGTAAAAAATCAATACTTTCGATGATTCGACCACGTCGCCCAGTTTTTCCCTGGTTTTCAATGAATACAGACGTATCAAGGTTTCTATCAATATTTTAATTAATTAATTTTATGCTAATCAATTAAAATTTATTTTGTGTTCAACGTAATTTCACACTTGAATAATTTTTTTGTTCTTTTTTTCCCCGCTTGAGATTGTTTCTTCTACAGATTCTCAGATTTCTCATTAATGTTGTTTGGAATTTCTTCATTGATATCCAAAAAATGACCTTCAAGTTGTCGCAAATTTATATTACGATTTTTTCCAAAGGTTTTTATCGAGTAATTGGGATTCATTTATACTTATTGACCCTGATTACTACCGGCCAAACGAGTTGAACTAATGACGAAGATATGAGCGCATTTTTAAGCCCTCGAACGATATTATCAGCGAGCACATTACATGTGCGTGAGTGCGGCTGATAGTCAGCAGAGATAAGACGCATTGATTCTGCGCGAATGAACGCATTTGGTGGAGCGTGAATCAACCGGCTGTGAGCGATCGACCAACAGAAGTGAGGCTTCCGGTGCTAACCATTCGGCAGCATTGTAATCACGGCCGTGACACGATGACCAAAGCATTTCCGTGGGCGCGAGGAGCCGCGTACGAATCATTCGCGCGGCGCTCTTGCATGGGATATTTGCGGGTATGCAGGCACGTCTCTGCGAGGACAAGAACGTGCCCCGAGTGAGTGAGCATCACTACTGAGGCAGCAGTGCGGATTGCACGTAATTACGCTAAGTAGCGCGCTAAACGCTCTCAAAGGACGCGCTCAGGGTCAATCACGTTTCTCCATGCTCTACGGCATAGGGGTTTGTTCATCGAATTTGTATTCAAATTCACATACGCTTGCCATCGATATTGTTCAAACATGACAATGCCGCGTTTAGGTCCTGCACGTGTTATCAAAATAAAAAGAATCACGTCGTTTGCTGCGACATACGAGCACAGCGATTATCGCGATCGACGCAAAACCGCGCGCGATAGTGCTTTTTCGTGTTTTTATTTTTTTTTTTACAGGCTTTTGTCAGTGGTATATGTGCCGCGAGAGAGTAAAGGTTAAATCGTTACCTACAATTGTTCGTTGAGTAAAGCATTTGTTCATGGCCGGGTGGAAAAAACGGATTTCAGTCACAAAAAATGGGAAATATTTTTTTATTCATAATCGAATAATTAAAATAATAAGAAAATCATCTTTATTTTCTATTTAATAATATTTTTTATACGCATTTTATTCTTTAATGTTTTTTTTTTTTAATACAATATTCTGTCAGAAAAAATTTAATGCAATGATGATTGATTGGGTGGATAAAAAAAACATAAGATTTCCCACATAATATTGAACATCAATCCATCATTTTTTGACTGTTATAAAGTCACTTAGACTTTCAATTTTATCGTATATTTTATTTCCAAAGGTTGCACCAAGAGTTTTCCCGTACAAAGTGACGAAAATTTTCCCCACATGCACTAGCACACACTTTCTATACTCGTATTTGTAGCTCTTGCGCGCCCCTCGACGACATCTTTTATATTGCTTCTTTTTTATACGCGTTTCGGAAATCCGTTGCATATTCGCACAGTGGCGCAGTTGCCGCCGTCGGAGAGCTGCTCAGGCTATTTTCCCCGCCCGCAAGTCGAAGACATAACTTTGCACCGGGCACCGACGTGTCGCGACGACGTCTCATCCCCTCTGTACGCTCGCATTTATGTGCAGTATAGATGTGTCTATATTGTATATAATGTCTGTACACTTGCTGTTCTCTCTTGGCCGCTCTGTGCGAAATGTCAACTAGGGAACACTGCGACCCCTCGGTTTTCGCGCGCGCACACAGCCTCTCGTCGGTTATTACTGGAGTGCAAGTATGACGCATCCGACAATGTAAATAATTCACAGCTCAATTACGCAAATTGCGACTCCGGCTTTGCGGCTCACACATACGTTTTCGTTCTCCCATTTGCGCGCATCCCAATGGCTCTCGCACCAGCGATTATCTTCAGTGATTCTCGCGTGCGCCTCTGAATTTTCCCCGCTAATAAAACGACGTATTAAACTATCCATATTACCCAAAATCTTGTCATTGCAATCTTTGTTTTTTTTTTTATATAAATCTAAAATTAAATTAAGCTGATTCTCTTGCTCATTGAAAATTTTATTTCAAAACATGTAATGTTTTATTTTTTAGTCAATTATTAATCGTGACAATTTGTCGATGCCACCCCATAGCTCCCCGATAACTTGAGATATCTTTTTTTATTATTAGTAATACGGTTGATATGCTGGACGATGGAAATTTAAAAAAAGAATTCTTCGAAGTAACTACATGGAATGGTATTTCATTCAATGAGTGCGACCGAGGTCGACTGACGTATTTTTTAATATAATTCAGCTATGTAACCACTGAATGGTGATATAGTTGATTAAAGGAATGTCTTTATTATCCGCAATTTCCGTTATTGAAAAATATTCTCATAAAAACACTGAAATCCGAAAAAAAAATATTTTAAAATTAATTTTTAAACAATTATTTTGTATAAAATAATTTGTTATAATATAAATGCTCTAAAATTTTTTTTTTCTACATAATTGCAACGAACAATGTGTGAGAAATAATTATTTTATCGTGTTTATTTCATTTTAAATGTAAAGTTATATTTTTAAAAGAATTTTATTGAAAAATACTTAAAAATTTACTTATAATAATGATAAAGTTTAATGTTTTTAATAATTTTAATTAATGCGGAAAGAAAAATGATGAATAAAATTTGAAATAGAAATTTCAAATCGGAGCACGGTCGCGCCACCCGTCCCGTCGGAGATTGCTGAACTACGGCGCAAAATGGACGCTGGCTTCCTCACGCCAAGTTCGTGTCGCGTCGCGTAGAATTAAAAACGTTGAAAAATCGTCGGAAATATCGCGTTGACCGTGGTAATAAGTGGTTAAATACTTAGTGTGTGAGTGTGGTGAACGTAAACGTGTGTTTTTGTGGGAAAATTCGGTGGAGATTTCGTCGAAAAAGACAAGCTTGTCAGTCAAGGCCAACTGCGATGAAATTTTTTCGTGTCTCTTGCGACTGAGATTGTTGCCTGTCGAAACCTGTGTCCTGGTCCGTCGTGTCTGCCTTTTATGTAGTAAATAAACCTTCTCAGCATACTCGTGTATGTAATAGACAATAGTGTGTGATAAATTTGGACAATGTGTGCTGCAAAACAACGCTCCAATGCCACAGTGTCCAGCGAGAATCGTCGCGAAAATCACGTAATGGCGTCTTCAAGGTATTTTAAAGTCATTTCTACGTGTGAATATATCGATACATAAATATGTATTTAATATTATGTCTCTAAAATTACGGGCGTCACTGAGACGCTGTCAGACTTTCCTGGATGACGTAGACATATTTTCATGCGTTGTTTTTTTTTTCTCGTGTCCGTCTTATCGTCCGGATTAGGACACAGCTTGTTCAAAATAAACTTTTTTTTTCAATAAGACTATTTTTCTGTAGGTATATCTAACATATGTCTTTCTTTTTATGAATATTGATTTTTTTTCTACTAAATTTTCAATTGGCAAAGGTGGAACGACTCATAAGCTACTTATTTATCATTAAAATTTTTTTGACTAAGAAAAAAATGAATTAAAAAAAATATAAAATATATTTACCGATAAAACGTGCATTTAGATCGTTGTAAATTAAAAAACTCTTTAACATTTAAATTTTTTCTCAGGAATAATACTACAAAAAATTCCGATCGTTTTACTTGCTGATATCTTGATAAGAATACAAGTTAGACAAATTTTGTTGAGAATTGATTTTGTAGCTAATAAAATTCTCCACAAAAAAGATTTCTTCAGAAAAATTTTTATTTTCAATAGTTTTGAAGATATATGATGCAAAACAGCACGAAAATTTTTCCTAATACGCTCTTTCGATTTTAGAGACGTGATTTTTCATCATTTCTTTTTTATATTTGAAAATATTTAATTAATCACACGAGATATTTATAAAAGAATTGACGTAATAAAAAAATTAATGTCCTCAATGCTGTAAAAAAAATACATAATAAAAAAATTAATTTGTGTTTAACGATCGGAATTTTTTGAAATAAAAAATGAAATATCCATATTCAATGGTATTGTTTGCACATAGCGCGCAAGAACTTTCTAATTAAATAATCCTTTCTGAAAACAAAGTCCGTCAACGAATTAATGCAGGTTTAACCGCTTTATTATCGGGCAATCGACTCGGCAATGCGCATCATTTGTAATCAAGAATATCGAGGCGGAATACCAAGTAAAGGAGGAGACAACTCTACAGATATTCTATCCGAATACAAAAGGTTGTAGTGGTAGTATTGATCATCTTCAGGAAATGTAGGATAGAGAAACGTGAGAACAATACTATTTCTACAATGTTATACATTTTATCTTTACTCAGAGAGTCTATACACTGTGATTATTCTTCATCCCATCCGGTCCACGAGTCAATGAAGCGCCTGATTGAATTTCCCCTTCTTTTCTCTATACGCAAATAAGTCAGTCGTTGAATTAATATATCGATAGATCAAAATTCATGGCAAACGATAATTTCAAAATTTTATTATACCTGTACCTCAATTTATATATCATCGTCCTATCTCTTGTATTTTCATTACAACCATATATATTTGAAAACACAAAAAAAAATTACTCCATCATAAATAAATTCGTCAAAAAAACAGAGTAACCCAAATAAATCAGTGCTATAAATTTTTTTTTTTTTTTTTTTTCAGAATTTTTATCATTCAATTTACATAAATGTATATTATATTTATTTTTAGCCATGATATATGATACTTGAACTTGTTGACTTACTCGTCGTAATCAAATTTACTCGGAAAGTCGTTGGAGAAACCCAGCAAGAGTTTTTTTTTTTCCCTTATACAGTAAATGCGATCGAAGAACATGTTCTGAGAGTGACATTAATTTTTTACGATGTCTATTAGGTATACGAGGCTCGAATAAAAGGAACCGAAGGATGTAAGGCAGTGTGTAGTGTACATAGAATAGCTCGGGTAGTTGCAGATCTATTTGGCCATTGCGATAAATCTAAGCGTGTAATCCCGTTGCGCGATTTAGCTTGTATAGCCGTTGCTTCGGGAATCGCGTAACGCGCACGGAGCAATCCATTTGCCAGGGAAATGCAATGTAATTGCAAATCGTAATGGGGCCTGTATAGGTGAGAGTACTTTGGTGTTGCACCATTAACGCTGTATCACCCTTCTCGATAGCAAAGTCGACGCTTATACGCGAAATAACTAGTAGTCTCCATCGTTTTCCAACCTGGTTGGCTGATGCATATTTTTCCACGCTCCAAAAAAGAAAAAAAAAAAAACTCGAGTGGAATTTAATGGTGTGGCAATAATACTACGATTAAAATTGTAGGTATGAAATATACAGCCACTGTAGAAGCTCTTTTTGCGTATACAAAATCGTAAAGTGATTTAATGGTCAATTGGAAAATGTATCAACATACAGTTTGATCAAGAGTAACGGGTGTATAGTGTTGTTGAATGGTAAAACCATCGCGTAAACAGTGAGAATGATCGGTAAACATGCGATTTGTGTCCGAGCTTGCAACCAGATAATTTGTGCGAAATATACTGCTAGTAAATTCGCCCGATTTTGTACACCGTTTGCCAGATAGTATATTTACAATTTCACAACAAAAAAAAAAAAGGAAATATATGGTTTTTGAAAAGGAGATTGATTGTGTCATGTGATCTTGACAACCACACCTATTTAATTACGGATAATAACTTGTGCTGTCACGATGAAAAAGCTATAAAGGGTCAAGTAAATGTCTTGTGTTCCACGTGGCAGCTGATCAAACATATGTGTGTCGTTGACTCGGCCGCAGAAACTCGCGCGATGAGGGGGTTAATGTATTTGCTTTGGCTTGAGCATGAGAAAGCTTCAACACTCAACCTATATCTGTTCAGAGACCCTCTTGACAGCCTGTTCATGTGATATATCTGCTCTTTTGGAACGTGGATCAAAGATTCAAAACTGGAACATCTGATATTATTTGATTCTTCCTCTCAAATTTGTGTTAAATACAGTTTTAACTCATTTTTAAGTTTTTTAATTCATTTCTTTTTTGTCGTGATTCGGAATTTTGCTTTTTTTTTTATTTTTTTATTGTTAGATAATTTTTTTTCTCATTGCAACAGTTGGAATACAAAATTATTCGGGATTTAAACATTGAAATATAATTCGAAATAAATTTCTTGGTTTATTTTTAAATAAATAGATAACAAATTAATGTAAAGTAGTTTATAATACGGTAAAAAAATTTTGCAATATTAAAAAGATTTTTTCTATTTGTTGAATAGCAGTTTTTTTCTTTTTTTTTACTCTGAGGTGAAATTGCTACTTTGTCTTCATCCATCCTTCAGTATCAAATTAGCAGGCAGCTTCTTTTTCATTGTTTTTTTTTTTTTCGCGTTTATTTAGTAAATTGTCTGAGATAATATTTACTCTATGGAAAAATACTGAGATGAAAATTTCACAGACAAAGTCAGAAAAGAATTTATTTTTAATATATTCATCTAATTACATGTTGGAGAATTGTTTTAGTTAAATATATGTGCATCTGATGAATAGTTATGTATATGTAGGATTACATTTGGTTTTGGATATAAATGGTGACCAATGATCTAACAAAAACAACTGACTCATGATCTGACGTAATTTATGTTATGAATACTATTATGAACGCTTGAAGTTTCCACTTTTAAAGCTGTCAGAGTGACATGGAATTTACATAAACAATTTGATATTAATCGTATAACTGTCTCGGAAAAAGAAACTGTTTTTCCTTCTCGTGTTCGAAGCTTTTGTTTGTCGTCTGCAGCTCTGAAAGCCATAAAATGCTTTAGATGTGTTTCAAGAGTAGTCCAATAAATTTATTAACCAAAGTATATCTTTAAAACAAGTGAAGATAAATGTTTTGTCCTGTTGCGTAAAAAAAACGAATTAACTTTTTCTACTGTTTATTTTAGATAAAAAAAAATTTTTTTTTGTCACAAATTTTTAATACAATTTTTTTTTAGTTTTCTCAAGTCATATAAAGTCTGAATATATCAAATTTAACATGCGTTCCAAGTTGCTTTTTTTCATATTGCTTGTTTGTAACAACTTGCGGTTACAAAAGCAATTGCGGTTAAACGCAAAAAAAAAAAGAATTCAATAAAAGGTTGTCGTTCAATTTTATATAATATTTTTATTCTTACATAATATTGACGTACTCTTTTATACAAAGTCGTAGTAAATATACTGAAGGTCCGTTGTAAGTTACTGTATAATAAAAATGGTAAACTTTAAATGATTAATATCTTTCTGAAATAAATATTGAAATAATTTAAGCACTAGTGAGATCTATTTACGTCTGAAAAAAATGTATAATAATATTTTTTTCCTCTGCATATCGAACGATATCGTTAGTTGACATGAGTTAGTATTTACGCGTGACAACTTTGAAATTGGAAACTATCCAGAGTGGTGATGGCGTCAATTACGTCATGATGACGTATCGCCTCTCTGAAAGGTCATTAGTTGCCATTCATTGGTGGCCTAAAATGGTCAATTGCGCATCAATAAACTCACCGAGTACCCACGTGTTTAGATGAAGTAAAATTTTCCACCATATGATTAGCGTGCACGCACTCAATATGGTGTCTGCATCCGCCATTTTCAAAGCCCTTCCCCTGTATAAATTACCTTGAATTCATTGGGCAAATACTAAAATAACTCGAAATAAAATTAATAAAAATAATCAAAAATAAAATAATATCAAAAATCTTCGTTTCAGTGTATAATTGAATTTTATTGAAAATTTGATCACGTAGAAAGTATCATTAGTATATAAACGAGGGAAGATACATTAATCATATTAAATTTCTATAAGGTATATCACAGCAGATGAATAAATATAAAATGATCCCACGCCCAAAGCAATCTCTTAGCTTCTAATAGCTATAATTTATTAGTCGTTGAAAATGTATTGTTTTTCATTTATTTTTTGCTATATTGATACTTTATTGCATGTAACTGAACGTTTGATTTTTGTTTCAGGTGAGTTACAAGTTTGAAATTCACTTACTGATATTCAATCATCGAAGTACAGACAGCACAGCACAGAGTGAGTTTAACCCTCAAGTTATATATAATATATATATTACGCAAAACGTCAAAGCGGGTATTTGGAGTGTTTTTCGCTGGTGTAGCTAGAGGAATAAAATGAATCAAGTCCAATTGTCGAGTTACAGCCGGTCCCTCGATTATTAGCAGCTCGTTCAAGTTCCCTGTGCGTACACGCTGGCCAATCGCGCGTTTTACGTCTCTCGAGAATTGACCCGAAGGTGTGTGTGTATAAGTCTCTTTGGGGGATGAAAAAAAAAAAGTTGTGTAGGATTAGAGCCCCCTTTTTCTCGTGCTAGTGCTGAGAAACTAGGGGGTTTGATGTCGATTTTTCGATTTGCGCCAGATTTAACGATGCCGTCAGTCCTCTTTCACCCCCAACCCTTTAGAAACGACTGGACGCGGATGGTCCGCGGGGTGGAATAGCACTTGGACGTGAGTTGCCTCGATGCGAAGTAACGAGTCGAGTTGCGAGAGAGTGAGAAAAGGAAAAGACGTTGGAGAAGCAATAAGGAATTATTGCGGTGCCATCGACAAACGGTGACTACGTGCTTGTACTGTTTAAGATACCCCTCATTTCATTCGTGTCTTATTGCTCTCAAAATCCTCATTTTCTTCGCCTCAGGACTCGTCAGTATGTACGATCTTTTCCTATGCACTGCTCCTGCTTTTACCTCCTTCAAATCGAAATTAAAGACTTTTCTTGAGATCTTTTATTTTTCGTTCTTCGAGAGATAACTGCAAGCAACAATCCACTGCCTTTTCTATTTACATTACTTCCGCAACGCTGGAGAGCGATATCAAGAGACCATGTTGCCCGAAGGAAATTGTGGAATGGAACGCGTAATCGTATCTTCCAAGGACTATCACAATATAATTTTATTTCGAAGAAACAACCTACGAATCATTTTCTCTTTGTTTCAATTGTCTTATCTAAATATTTTATTTTTTATTTCAATTTTCTCTTTATTTCTATTGTTCAACTGTAAAATCTTCGGAATATTTTTAAAAATTAATTATTTTCTTAATGAATAGTTACGGGGAGTTTTTCTTTTTCTTTTCTTTTTTTTTTCGAGGTTATATCTAGGATTTTTTATTCAGGATAGTTTACAAATATTGCCTTTTCACCCTAAGCTATACATGATGAGATTTTATAGAATTTATACATTCAAACACTGTAAAATATTTAACATGAAAATTTTATTGCATCACAAAAATTTTAATGCAGACAGTGTTAGCGATAAAATTCACCATAAATTCAACACTGAAAATTCGCTCCAATATATCACTATGTCACTCGCGACATAAGCACTAATTTCCCCTAACGACTAATAGCCCTATCGAATCACACGGAGCTTCAACTGCATCCCTCTACTATACTATACTTTCTCGTCGTCGTCGTCGTCGTCGTCGGTACTGAGAAAGTTTCTCGCGGACAATTTGTTGGGCGCACAAACTTCAATTTCTCGTGAACCTGCTCGTGGTTTATTGTCGTTGTGAAATAGGGAGAAACAAAAAAAGAAATAAGAAGAAGAAAAAAAAAAGAAAACGACCGGAGAAAAGTCTTGGCGGCAGTTGAGCATCGTGCTCTCGGCAATTCCGTCACGTACGCGTCATAAGTCGTCGACGCTTTAAGTAAGAAATAACACCTCACGAGTACTCGACGCACACTCAAGTTCCCTAAGTATCTTGGAGAGTGGGCGTACAAAGGGTGAACTACTTTCTGCCAGGAGGAATGTGCGACATTGAAGTTAACCGAGTGGTGGCAGTGCGACTGGGCGCACGGCGGTCAGGCGTGGTCGGCATACCAAATCCATGAGGGTATTCCGGTCATGTAGCCTCTCGAGTCCGTTGCTTCGCACGAAGGGCGCCAGCAACCGGGTATTAATTGGCTTACGAGGCGACACTCATTAGCACTTTGAGTAAGAGCAAACCGCCCCCGGCTCCCAAGATAGATCGAGGCGATGTCTCAGCCCTCGCTGTCACTATACTGTTGCCGTTGCTGAACGAGAACGTGATGCGTCCGGCTTGAAATGAGGCTGCGAAATCGGATCATCGTAGAAACGATTTGACCTACCGGCTCGATCAACAGTGGATCTTGTGCGGGAAAATTTATCTCCAGGCTGCAACAGAGAGAGAGAGAGAGAGAGGGAAAGAGAGAGAGCGAGCTGCCATGCAGATAAACATTTTGTCATCCGAGATGAGAACGTAGGAACAATCTTGCCTGCAGGTTATGGCGCAAGGAATAAGCTGATTTTATCCAGCTTGAGCTGAATTGAGTGCTGAAGTACATAGATTGTGATCACAGCTACCACAAGTTTCATCTTGTAAAATTCAACCGTTATTTACTCCAAAAACAACCTGAAATCCCTTGAAAAATTTTTCAACTGGCTTTTCCATATCGTCATCGTATTTTTTTCACTTTAATTAAATCTGTCGTAGCTTTCATGATATGAAAACTATGTAAATTTTTATATATTCATCAATAAATATTCTGGATATCGTGGGCGATCGATGAGTAAAGTTTGGCCTCAGGCGATGATTCAGGACTACACTAGAGATGACGCGGGCATTCTCATAGTCGTGGTTTGCCTCAATGCTGCGAACTCCGGTAGATCCAATTTGATCAGGGTACCGCAGAGCATCCCATGGCCGACCTTGCCGTCCATCCGAGGGTACGACAATGCGGCCAGCTATGCGATCGCCCTCTCATCCACACAACCTGCCGCAAACAATGTTGCTCGATAAGGCATTGTTCCAGCGATGCTCGGTAATATTACTGCCAGCCGCGTATTACCCTATACATGTCGCTAAGAGGCACATCCTCACGTTTGGCCACGTTGATGAAGGGAGACGCTATCTTTGCTACTCCCCATCAGGTCCTATCGTTCCGTCCATTTGTCCAAATTAAATTTATCCTAGCAACGTGAGCTAATAGCTGCCAGTGCTTTATATACACCATATTATACCTGCGCGTGTTATCGTCAGTTTTCCAAGTAGGTCCTGTACACATTGGCTGTAAACACAATGCCACCGAGAGTCAAAGTTATCCACACCGGATTTCGAGTGACTGAGTACATCTTCTCCTATCCCCCTTTTGTCAGATATGCGCCAGCTATCTTGGAAAGCAATTGCAATCAAGCAGCGCGCACTGACGACTGGACCGTGCATGACGTACCGCACTTGCAACGAATCTCGCTGGGTGGCTATTAGCCATCTGCCAGTTGATTGCGAGCCTTATGATGGGCGCTTGTGTATCTTGCCTCATGCCATCGCTCTCTGTCTCCTTGACAGCGGCAAATGTGCATCCAGCCAAACTTGTATTTTCAGTGTGTCTGTAGAGTTGGTACCCAAGGTTGAAAGTCAACGTGGCGGTTGCAATTGACTTTTCTTCTTGAACCTCTACCTGCAAATTTGTAAAAATACAACGACACTTTCAGTATAATCTAGGTTTTTGATGTGGGATATGTTTTAAAGGATAAAAATTACGATTTTTAGGCAAGTTATATTTTTATTTCATAGTTGGAAAGTTGGTTTGATGTTTTTTTTTATTTATTTAATGACTGTATAGAGAGGTGAAATGTGAAAAAATTAATTTTTTTCAACACTGACGCAGTGACTTAGTGTGAATAATGACTGTCTACAACTTGTAGTCAAGATTTCCAATTAATAATCAGCAGTATTTTATTATACTGATGAGTCAGGTGGTGGTAGAAAAAAATAATTCTCACGTAAACGATTCATAAGTTGTTTTAAAAATAATATAATTTTTTTTTTTTAGAGATGTATAATCATTATTTTTTCAGAAATTAGAACATGTTTGTTTCTATAGATTGAAGAGCTGAAAACTTTTTTCTTATCAAATTAAATGAATTTTTTTCGTGCATTGTATAATACTTTTGGTTAAGACTCGCTTCTATCAGACATATAGATAGGTAAAATGACCGCACATCTCACTTTTTCGGTTAATTAGTCTCATGGCAATTTTTAAAAATCAAAACTCAAGTTAAATATGCAGAGTGTAGGTATTACAAGCGTCAGCGAGGTCCGTTGGAGACCTGTATAATTGTGATAATGCTCGCAGGCCGCGGGGCCACTTGGCATCTGACTTCTCAGCAGCATGAAAAGCGTAATCACGCGGTGGTGAATGAGTGCTGCACATGTGTGCACTCTTGTATGTGTGAATTTGTCTGGCGTCGTGCACATTGGCGACCATTACTGCTTGGGTGTTCCCTTTCGTTCGTTCGTTCGAATGTGGCCGTAGGCGGCATTGCGATGCATTTCGTACTCTAACCTCTTTTGTTTTTTTTTTCTTTCTTTTTTTCTCTTGCTGTCATCTTTTGTTGCGCTTCTGTCTCTTCGTTTGCCAAGATAATGTCGCATTCGACTGCCGCGAACAACAGCTATTTTCTTCAATCTCCTCCAAACGCCTCGAGGGAGTATAAAGAAAAAGACGTGTCCACGTGTGTGTGTGTGTGTGGACAGATATCGTATACGGCAAAACATGTATTTTCTCAAAGAAAATATTTTCACTCAAACGACAGTTGTCATTGCGGGCAAAATATATATGTAGCGCGCGAGGTGGCGAGAGATTTTGGGTTTTCTATCCTTCGATTTTCTTGCAAAAAATGTCGCACTTTATCGATTGTATTACATGGGGTCGCTTTTTTTGCGTCTTGAGCGCTGATTTTATGTTTTTTTTTTTTCTTTCGGTGTCTCACGTGTTTCGTGAAAATAACCGCTTTAGCAGAAAAGCCACTTGGCGTTATTCGCTTGCTTATCGGAAAATCCTATTGCTCGCGAAGCCAGTCACACGGCGTCGTGTCCGTTGTTGCTTGTGAATAGACGACAATTTTCAGCGAGCTTTCTCCTTGCTTTTCGGCGCCTTCGTTCAATCTAGACCGATTTTTACTCTTTATCTCGGTGTGCCACTTCTCATGACTTGCGTCTATTTCTACGACAACTTTTTCACACTGCGCCCTGTCGAAGCCACTTGAACGTGCTATTGTACTCTCCCCAAGATGTCTCCGTGGCTTATTAAATATGATTGACTTTTTTTTTTTTCGTAGTCTCGCCTGCTCTGTCAGATAATTGAATAGAACATTGCCATTTACCAGCACGTAACTGAACGAATTTTAATTTTGGCGAAAAAAAAAAATTAATTTCATATGTTTGATGATTAAATAAGTATAAGTGTATTATATACAGTAAAAAAAAACCCCGAGACTTATAGCATGAAATTTTTGAGTTTGTACGATTTTATACGGACAGAAATGAATTGCAACACCCCGCAGAATCTCATCTCACGTGTTAAAGGTTAATTCACGCTGTCTCGAGCGAAGCAGGTGCATTTGTAGCACAATGAATAAAAAATACAGTGTAGTATAGCTGTACAAATAGAAGTGAGAAATATATACTTTGCAAAGCAACGCCTGTTATACTTTCGACGCCGTAAAACAGTAAATATTTCATTTCCACTGTTTAATTAACAGTTATTACGAAAAAAAATTTGTGTTGGCGCATTGCTGTATTATTCTTTGCATAAATATTCATAAATATTTGAAATATTACCATTGCAAATGATTTTTAAACGTCAATTTCGTTCAGTCTCGCCTATATATATTTTGAAATATTGCCCTGAAGCAGAGTTTAATTTGTTTCAATAACTCAACCACGATATTCAGGTGTAAAACAAAATTTGATTCAACTTCCGCTATAGACAACTCATCTCGAGGTAACTCGCGCGCGCAAGGAGCTATGTAATTATTTTTTTTTACAGTCGCGTCACACCACATCCAATTTTAATCTCACGAAGTGCACACAAATACACAGGCACAGTGTGTTGTGAAATTCCCTGGCAATTGCAGATCGCAGTGGGGCTCCCACGGGGAAATACCATCGTGAAAGATAAAATAAACTAGGAAAGGAAGTAATCTATACCTAAAACCAGGAGCCGACAGTCTTTTTACCGCAATTATTCGTCTCGGGTATAAAGAAACCAGAAAAAAAAGAATTGAATAAAAAAACTTTAGCGATAACAACCGCGCGCGGCGCATCAAGCCTCCTCTATACTCTCACACTCTCATCGAGTAGTTTCTTCAATGTCGCGCGCGCGCGCGCGCCAGTTCTATCGCGCGGAAGCGATACCAGTCTCACGCTTCTTCAGGACAAAGTTAAGCCTATCTGAGCTCGGGTTAACGCGCGGCAACTAGACGCGCCAATCGCTGTGTACGTGTATATAGATACGTGTATCAAAGCGCGTGTGTTCTACAAGTGTGTGCTATCGCTCGCTTTCGCCGGCCGGTAATCGCTTGCATTATTCACAGTCCTCACTGGTATAAGTTAGACCGCGAGCGAACCCTTTCGCACGGCCCCCTTGGGCTTTATCGCGCTCTTTCTTCGTCTCTCTCGCCCTTTGTTGACGCCGGACAAAAACAGCGCTCGTTACTCAACCCGGCGCAATCGCGTATACACGGTTTGTTTTTCGTAGGATGGAAATATGTAGAGCGAGGAATATTATCGAGTTGTCAAGGATACTTGCTGCTGCTGCTGCTGTTGTCGCGATGAAAGATGATAAATTAAAGTTGTGCCGGGGGACACAGAGGCAGAATGCGATAGGAAACTGGAGGAGGTTTCCAGGGCGAATCGATTAATCGAACAGACTTTTAAGAGGGGCTTTTAACGAGCCGACGGATTAACGCGCCTCGTTACTAACCTTGTTTACTCCGACGCGTTCATAATAAATCAACTTCTCCACTCTAGTATGCGCGATGATTGCGAGTTATATGCCGGGTTCCAGCACGTTTATGCGGCTTTAGATATAGTTTTTTTTTTGTCATAATTTTTATAAGATTTGACACGTATACATTTGAGATATAGTTTCAATAAGGGATGATTAACTACATTTGCAATTTAATTCAATTCTATATAGTATATTTGAAAATTAAAAAATTTTAATGGTATCATGAATATATAGTTAATTTAGTTTTCGTAAAATTGTCAAAAAAGTAATTTTCCTGATTTTTTTTTACTGATAACTAAAAACAGTATTATCTGAAAAATTAATAAGCGAGATGTAAAAAAATGTGTTTTATGTTTTTTGAAGGAAATTTAACCCTCTATCATTTCATATCAGTGATATTTTTCGTTATATCTTGCTATAAATTATAGATATTTTTGATTAGGTAATTTTCTAAGATGAAAAATTTTGTCGACAAGTAAATTATTACAGTGCATAAACTATATTGATTAAAAAGAGTAGTATTCTTGAATTTCCATCATCATAAATTCATCGTTAGATATCTTCAACTAATAATATTCTCCATGTATCAATGTCGGCCCAGTAGTTAATATTGCCGAGCGCGTGTTGTCATCAATTTACGTCGCCTGTCTTTGGAAATTTTTAAAGCTCAGCTGTGCACATTGGCGCAGAGACAGGCAGAGACACCTAGAGGCCAGAAACTCGCGCAGGGGAGACTGTCGTGTGTGCAGAAGATCCGTGATAAGAATATCGAGTCACGTAGCTCGTTGTGTATGTATATATACGTCTCGCTGCCGTCGTCGTACCAGTACGTGTCTCACCAATTTCAATGAAATTAATTGGCCACCCCGGGACATTTTATTGTCCGGATTATAATCTGCCCTGGATGAATAAGACTCATTATCTTATTTACGACAATTCCCGCCTCTTGGAAAAAAATACTTTATAATTTTTTTTAGCACTCTCATCGCATTAATTTCACTGCAAATCATGATGTAAAAGTATTTTCATAACAAAAACTTTCCAATTTTCCTTTCAACATTTATTTATCAATTTTTTTACTCGCTAATAATTGGAAAAAAAAATGTGTAAAATCAATTTTTCCAAGTTTAAAAATTAATTTAATACTTTTAATTAAATAATTGGAGTAAAAATACAGATTAAAATGACTCTAGCATCACTAGTTGTCGAGTCTGTCAGCTGATTGCTGTTAAAAAAAATCCATATCAGCCACAATCGAAGCGCGATTTATCTTCTTGACAATCGCGCGATTGTATTTTCCCCTGTGTATACAACCGGAGTCTTTCATCGGGGCGTGCACACTGCCAGAAAAGCGATTGATTCGATTCGTGGGTGGTGTAGCGGAAATTATACGATTAAATCGCGATTCCACGAGTTCGTCCGTGCGTTGGTACATATGTAGGCAAGTGGGTGGGGTGTTAAGGCGCCATATTCTCTGGTTGACACATGGGAAGAATACGAAAATTTCGCGTCGACCGCGCCCTGACGTCTTTTCCCATTTCTTCCTCTGCATCGATCCGACACTCGACGCAGCGAGAGAGCAGTAGCATCTTCTTCTCTGTGCGAAAGTAGAGAGACCATTTTATAATTCTGCTCTAACGAATCGCGGCAAATTACTCGGCCCCATTCAAACTCGCTCTCTGACGACGGTGAAGTGGCGCAAGAGCGGGGAAAAAAATAAGGGGTTATAAAAAAAGGGAAAAAGTGATCGTCGTCGGAGGTCGAAGAGGAAGAAAACTGGTCTTTGGATATCTTCTAAAAATTACAACAACGCCATATATATATATATACATCCAAAGTTTTACTTTTTTTTTAAACGCACGATTTTTTAACACTTAAATTTTTAGCTCGCTTTTTTTTGGCTTGTGCAATTGATCGCGACGCTGATATTGTGCGGAACCCACGCGACGGAAGTCGTAATGGCGATTTAGCTCTTGTGAAAGGGCCTCACTCGTTTTTTTTATAGCCGACAGGGACTCAACGGCAGTACCTATACCATACAACACAAATAACCGTTGATATACATTCCGCTTTGTGTGTATAAGCCGGACGCGGAGGGCAAAGACGCGCAGAGAAGAGGTTCTCCTCGAACGCGACGCCTGGAGAGGAGCAATGCCAGGGCCCCCGATTGATTTACGTTGCTTGTTACGCGGTCCACCGCTCCGAAGAGGGAAAAATAAATTGATAGAGAGTGGAAAGAGGGCCCGCGCGCAAGCGGCCAAGAGGGAGGGACGCGCACTTGGCCCGGGGGATATCGTGCGGCTGGCGATCCAGTCGATGAACAAGAGAGACCAAGTGGACTTGATGGGAAATGCAAAAGAGAATGTTTTGCCATCACTTTTCTCCCTGCTTTTCTACACGCGCTCATTTTCTTCCCGGAGTTTTAAACTATTTTGAAAAAAAAAAAACCCTTTCTGTCCATTTTCTCATAAAAATATAAAATATATTTCATGAATTTTCAAATTTTCAGAGGCAATATATTTTTTTCGATTTATCAGGGGAGAAACAAATATAGTTTGAGGATTATCGAATTTTTTTTATTACGATAAAATGACCAAAATCGTGATTTTTCTCCCTTTTTTTCGCATCATTATTTCAATTTTTGTCTAAAAAATTATTTATCAAGGTTTGCAAAAAAAATCATAGATATACTTCAGAAAATATTTATAGAAAAAAAAAATAAATAAATATTTATTTATAGAGTTATACCAATACAAACGTTTTCTATATACAATGATAAAAGTCCACTTAAATTCTTTGTTCTGTGTTTCCTGGAGTTTATCTTGCGAGGGAACTAATGAAATTTAATAAGCCTGGCAATCTTGTCCCAATGAAACGACCATTATCACGATAGAATTTTCCGGCGTTCATATATCTCAAAGAAGGATAAAGTGAGACAGCAAAACAAACGATTATTTACTGTGTGCACGATACCGCGTCATCGAAGGTTGCTGGGGAGAATTGGGGCCACATTAATCGACCTATTACTTCCATTTCTACTCTGTCATCATGTCTCAGTTGCTTTCTCCACCTTCCAACGTCAGATCCACGGTATTACCCTCCCTTAAACCGACTTCTCCCTGCTCCGGTTTTTTTTTTCTCCGCCATGACGCAACCCCTTTCGCGTAATCGCCTCCTTTTGCCCGTGTATGTGCCTCCTCCCCCTTTTTTCTTTCACTACGCGACCTCGCCCTTGAACGTGTTTCGTCGCTTGTCCGCAACCAATCGCGCAAAACCTCGACGAGGTCTGTAATGTGACTGATGTGTGTGTGTCTGTGTTTTGTTGCATGTGCACGACATCCGCTATCACGCACATAAATGACTCAATTCACTTAACTTCCGCCTCATTGAATTTTTTCCGTTTTATTTTGTTTATTTATTGCATTATTTTCACTCAATGAATTCCCCACGAGTAATCTCGAGAATCTTGTGCGAATGGGGCGCTCGTGTCATCTACACCGAGCCCCTGCTTCCTTCCGTCGGCTCAGTGATTTACGCTCTAATACAGAAATTTCATAAAAGCTCACACATCTCTTCCGTTTTCTCTATCATAAAACGACCGGTGTGACGCAGAATACTGGGAAAAAAATATTACTTACTGTTGAAATAATTTGGTAATTACGCTTGGCATTTTTTTGTTTATTCAAGGGGTTATATTACAGCTAGTATATGATTAAATCCAAAAAAGCGTATATGAAAAATTATTTTGCTGTTTAAAATCAAAATATCGTCAAAACTAATGAATATAAAGATTTTTCACAAGATAACTTTTTTGTAGAGAATTTTATTAGCTACAAAAAAGGTTCTCAACAAAATTTGTCTAACTCGCATTCTTATCAAGATATCAGCAAGTAAAAAGGTCTCAATTTTTTGGTGATATGGCCTTTTGGTTTTAGACACGCAATATGAAAATAAAAAAAAAATGAAATGAAATAAAAAATTTAATAAAGCAAAAGTACTAAAAAAAAAATGAAATAAAAATATGGATAAAATGAAAATTGTAATAGTTTGGGAATATTCATGCACATTAGAAACTGTGTGGATCTGATGTTTTGGTAGTCGACTCGCTAGCAAGAGGTCGTGATGTCGATCCCGTGTCTAATGTCGCAGATAGTCAAATGTTCCGGATGAATTGAACCTTGGCAAGTTGAGAGACGAGCGGTCTTATCGCCAGTATCTCCTGTCTCTATGTATTACCTTCACCTCTCTTTGCACTGTCTATAACGCGCAATGTCTCTTGATCTCTCGCTCGCTCCACGTCCACACTATACGTATACTTGAATTCCCGCCGACGATGGAAGCGCTTCCATTGGGGCGCACCGAAGCCTCACTACAAAAGAGACCGTCGATGGATATCTGTAAAGCCCGCGCGCACTCGATTTCGCACAAAACGAGGAACGACTTTCTTCGGATATTCGATACGAAGAGGTCAAACGGATTTTCAGCGCAGGGGTACTATATATAGTATCAGCATGATTAAATCCTTTTTCGCTATTTTTATCATCCATTGATTTTTTCATCTCGTAATTCAATTAAACTAAATAAAAAATGTTTGGCTCTTTTTTTTTACTCCAAGCCGGCGTGCACTGCAACAACCCATAAAAATTTATTTCCCCGGCAATATAAATTCCATACATGGATGTATTTTTTTTTTTCTTGTATTATTTTTAAACATGTTTTCATAAGCCTTTTTTTCACCCCTCAAAGCTCTTTGACGAGTGTATAGTGCAGCGAGGGATAGACCCAACTTTGTATATACCATTGTGAGCGCTTGCGACGCTCGCGCTTCGATATTTTGCGCGTAAGTGTCACATCGAAACACGCACGAGTAGAGAGCGCTTACGCGCAGGCGAGAGATATACATGAGTATAAAATATACTTAATCTGTATTCGGGACACGAACCCTGCCCAGTCGGCACGCCTAGCAGGCGGAATACAAAATTTTCGTATTCAGATGCTCCGCGACAGAAATTGACTTTATTGAGGTTTATTGATCCGCAATATTGTGTGTTCCTATCCCCCTTGCGCATTTCGTGAGTCAGCCTTTGCCTCGAGTACTGTTTGATAAAAAAAAAAAAAAAATAATAAAAAACGACAAAAAAACATCAAAGCTTTTTTTTCTCTCAGACTGTATAGATTTGTCTAACGCCTGACACAAATCCATAAATATTTTGGCAGTTCAATTAAAGACGTTTCAGGGATTGTATAGAGTATGGCTGATGAAAATTAGTTAAATGAAGTTTTTTATGGAATTATTATTTTGAGGTTTTATAAACTCTGAATGAAATTGATTGTGAGGGAGTGTATTTTTAGGACATGTCTAAATTTCAATGTTGATTTAAATTGTTAGTGCTTTTATTGTTGGTTGAGAATAATATCTGGCTAATCCGCTTGACTTTGTGGCCACCCGTTATATCGCAAATCCTCGCGGGCAGCAGCACAAAGAAAACTGTCGAGCTCAGGAGTTCGGAGGGACCCATAGGAGCAAGGATCCACTCTGCAAGACTGGTTTGAGTTCTCACAGACTCTTCGGCCTCGTCCCCGGCCCCCGCTTTTCGCCTGCCACCCTACTTCTGACCAATGCACTTTTTATATAAGATTCTTCTACAATAAAATCAGACGGATAAGAAGATTCGGGAGTGGCGCCGAGCGAGTGGGAGGTAAAGAAGCGACTGGCACGACGTATCTCACGCCAAGTCCTCTTTGGTAGAGTGTAGAAAGAGGAGAAAAAAACATACTTATGGATTTTCGAAAGCTGTTATACGGACCGACACGATTTATTCTGCATTGGAATTACCGTGATAGTCGATGGGCGAATATATTTTGTTGGAGATAGAAGGAAGAGGCGATCACGCGTGCTAATAGCAGTAGCACCCTTACCCTTATCTCGAGACGCAAAAAAAAAACATTGGGAATTTTTATTCTGTGCTGGGTGGGAGGGAGGGTATAAGATTGTTGATCGAATCTAGGCGTACCAAAATTGGGGCTGAAATACGTGTCAATGTTATTTTACTCGACAAACATTTTATCATTAAAATAAAAATGCAATTTATACCTTGAGGAAAAGTTTTTTAAGGCATATTAAAATAATTTTATCAAAGTTTTACATCGAAAAACGATATCAAAACATTTGTTTATTGTTTTAATATGCTCTGAAATTAATTTTTATCTTTGCAAAAAAAAAAAAAGAGAGAAAAAGCGCGATATAAAATTTTAAATACTGAAAAACAAAATTAATTTGCTGAAAAACCTTTGGTTGAATGAGTTAATAATTTTTATTTTCTCAAAAAAGAAATAACTTAAGCCCTAATATTGATGACGAAATTGCAGGAAGAAATTTTTAAAAATAACTAAATTTAACGTTCAAATTTACATAATCATACCGTACGCATAAACTGCTACTAAAGTATAAAATTGGTTAAACACACTTGAATTTTTTATGCTTGCAAGTGAAAGATTACTCTTGGTCCCCGATTAAAAAGCCTGCGTGCGATAATCGTTATCATAAATTGAACGTCAGTATGTGCCGTCAAAAAGAATAATTCCCAACATAAAATTCATACAGAAAAAAAAAACTTTAAAAGCTATTTTCACTGGAGATGGCCCTTCTATTACATATATAAACCTTGAATATAAATATTATCTTCAATATTACGAATGTCTAAGACTGCGTTGTTATCACATCATGAGTATAGAGCGAGAGAGAGATCGAAACAAAAATTCTTATTTCGCGTTTTACACATGCTCGACAATATCTGGGGCGTTCTTCCTCGTTTTCGCGACGCAAGGAATGAGAGAAAGAGCAAGGCAACGAGCGAGAAAGGGTACATATTTCAGATGAGGGAAGCCCCGTCGAAAATATATTCGGGCACGGCCGTTAAAGCAAATGGCCAGTGAACGGCTCGCATAACGTCGCCCCGCTCTGGGTCTGCTTGACTAGAAGAGCGTTTGGCGCAATGAATATATCCCTTTCGCGGGGGAACTCGTTAGTTGGTTCGTTTTTTTTTTTCGGTCCGAAATGTTTCTCGGAAGAGAGCGGCAAAATATATTTCACTAAGCCCCCTCGAAGCGTCTCAAGTTCTCTATTCATGGGTTGCATATCATTATTTTTATATGCTCGATAACGACCGATGCGTGCAGCGATTCGTCAGCGGAATTTGTTTATCCAACAAGTAAATGATGAGTCATCGGATTGCCCCTACGCACATCAGAGAGGGTGTTGGCAACAAACGGTATGGCCTCGGATCAGTGACAGCTAATTATTTAGACCACGCCCGAGTGCAGCGACATCGATCAGCGAGAAAATCCATCGCACATTGACAACCGGATCGGCAATCGATCGTTGCGACACCTGCACGTTCATCTTATTAAACTGCGTAAGCTTAGGAAAATTAATTTCCTTCACTGTGTCGCTGTGTGTGTGTGTGTGTGTGTGTGTGTGTGTGTGTGTGGCTTTCGTTAGCATGAATTAAGTGCAAGAAGCGTCGCTGTGTCGTTTATCACGAGCGTTTATTGCACGTCTAGTAAAAGGTTTTAAGCAAAGCCCAGAATTTTCTCGAGTGAACGTCGTTGTGTCGGTATAACGTGTTGTACTTGGGTATGTAGAGCCCAAAGTGCTTAGGTGGATTGTTTACGAACCGTAACCGAAGACTCGCACCCCGTGAAATTAAAATCAACCGCCATTTATATATACCCCCCGAAAAAAAAAAAACCGAAATAGCTAACGTTCGATCTCGGAAATGTGCACGCTGATAATAGAGATATTCTATATTCTCTTAAACCGAGACAAAAAAAAATTATTTTTTAATGGAAAATATTTATGTTTTATCGCAATCTTTAATGAAATATAATTTCTTTCACGCTTAATACATTAATTCAAGTTTTAATATGATAATGAAAAAAAAAAAAAAAATATCTGGCCATAGAATGCACTAACGTCTTGATTTTATTTGCGCTCGCCTGGCGCTTTTCTCTCGTTCCTCAGCATCATATGTGTCAAGAGTTATTTATATACGATCGTTATTCTTTATACACGCCAGGGCTATATATACATATCTATTTTCCCGCAGTATTTTGCATTTTACATCGTAAACCCCGTCTCGAGGTTGTAATAGAGAAGTCGTTGGAGCGTCAGTTGTGTTTCTCGGAAGTGAGCACACTGTAATCACCCAGAGCGTCGTAACTTCGGCAGCGTCACCGTGGCTGCCGTCAAAAGTCACATATATGTACGAGCATTGACGGCAAACTTCGTGGCGTTGAAGCGTTTTACAGTATTAGCAATAGTGGCTTCAACAAAGAAAACATCGTCCGGCTAAAAGCACACGTGAGACGTACGTCCATCAAAGTCGTCGAATTCACGAGTTTACAACTTTACTTATCGTCCCGCAAAGTGCTTAACAGTCGCGCGCGCGCTGTTTTGAAGACAAAATCGTAACAAGCCTTTCACTGCTTCAAGAACATAAAGCACGGTCCTTATAATTTTATTTATAACCCAAGCAGTATATTCATCACATTTCGTTTTTTCATTATGCGCCTTACCATCATGTAATATTCCATTTAACGCTGATCCTACGTGACTTCTCAACTCAAATAGGAATTATCGTGAATTCTAGTCGTCGATGCCGATACATACCCATGATGCTTACATTCACGATTATAGCTGAAAGGTAAATAGCTGTCATCAGATACATACAGAATGAACGTGGCGGTATAGTTGTTGCCCAGGTTCTAGCGTTCCCTTTTCGCCTGATTTGTGATGCGCAGATGCCATGTGCCTTCGCGAAAACATCAAACGATCCGCGAACCGTTTTAATAATGCTGAATCCGCTTCGTGAACCCGTCAACCGTAAGCAGCTCTGATAGGCGGTTAATTAGGGACTGAAACTCTCGTTTAACGGTATGCGCAGTTGTTGGGTTCGTGAATCTCTTTCTTATTGTTTAATACCCTTTATATACATTGCTCTCTGACGTTCACCATTTCCTCCTTTGGGTACAATTTCTTCTATACAATTTTCTTCACTCTTCAACTCTAGTTAATTCTCCAACCATTGTTCACGACTCGTTAGATAGACTCTCTCTGTCATCTAGCTGGAAGTTTACTCTATATAGCTAGGACAACTGCAGATTTTATGGTTTTATTCATTCAATATTATCGATAATATTCAATCAGCTTATTAAGATTGCTCTTTTATGACTGATGTTGATAACCACTGCTGGGAAATTATTGAATTAATTTTTATAATGATTCTTTAAATTTGTATTTGTGTGGGTTTTTTTATTCAAGATGTATTTTCTAATAGTAAAAAATGTGGATTATGAGTTATTGATCCTATTTTATGTTTCAAATGTCGTTTAGGATAAGTATATGGCTATAACAAAATCGTAAAAGGATAATCTTTTAGTAAATATTTCGAAAGATGGAATTATAAAAGATCTCTTATACAATATTCATACTAAAAATATTTTTTAAAAAGTTTTAAAAGTTGTTAGTACTCGAGATATTTCGAGAATATAATCGTGATGTTTTTGTATTTTTTTTTTCTGAGTATGTGTATTTATTGAATTTTTTTTTTTTTTAAGATATTGTTGAGAAGTTTTAAAAGAAATCGTTGGACTTTGTTGATGAACTCTGGTTGCGTTTTTATAAACTCGATAAAGATTGAAATTCCCTTGTGTATAACAATAAATCTTGACGTTATTTCACGTGTTTAGAGAGTGGGTTTTAGCACCAAAGCTGCACCTATGTGATACACAGCATTAGAACTCATGCGTGAACTAAAACGGGAATGGACGGACAAGGTGTGAAAATTTATGCGTTCATGTAAATAAGTAGCTCTTCCGCCTGTGATAAAAACTTAAAATGAACTAGAGAAATAATATTTCTGAAAAAATGCGCATATTCACTGGTGTCATGCGAGAATACATACGATATACACACTCAAGTTATACTTTTCGCATTTGCTTTCATATCGTACGAGATCACGTTCTTCTATTTATATCCCTGACACGAGCGACGGATATTGCGCCGGCAGAGTTCGTTATTTATAACGACGACACCGGAAAAGTGTGAGAGAAAAGTCACGAGCGACATGAACTCAAGAGTTCAAATGGTAGAATCAATCTGCATTACAAGCCGTGTCTTCATGCTGCTCCTAGGAAATGCCACGTTGTTTTTCGCAAAGGAAAATACATTGGGTCGAGGATATAAGCTAACGACTTTTTGATGAGGCACCACAGCTTCTTCGTAATGGACGAGCTATATCATCTTCTGCATAGGATCAACTCATAGTTCATGCTTGGCAATTTGGGTCATTCTTAAAATTTATCCTTGAAGATCTGTTCTTGTGCTTGCGTTATTAATTATTGTGTACCGAAATTGAAAAATTTTGCAATCAGTTTAGCAGCAAAATCAGCACACTTGGAGCTGTATTATTAACCTGAAATCTACCAAAAAAATGTTCTCTCAAAGCCACACTAAATATTTTGACCCAACGAGGGTGAAAAATGGAGGAAAAAAAAAACAGCGAGAACAGAGAGAAGAAAAGTACGAAAGGAAATTTACGGGCTGGGTTGGGTCTTATGTATTGTTTTTTAGCGTGTCACTTGAATTATGAAACAACGTGCTTAATGATGCGCCCGATTTACTCAGTTGTAAATTTCACGGTGTGAGCAGCAAGTCCTTATTAAGTTTCAAACCCTTCGCATCTCAATGATGTCGTTATATATTTGTTTCTCGCTGTCAAGTGTTTGCGTAAATCCAGCGACTAATAACTCGTGAAAAAAAAATATATATATATTTTTTCTAAATTACTTGATGTTGTGAACGTTTTTAAATGCAGAAAATTTGAAATTACACCAACAAAACATGTTTAATGTTTGTGAGAATCTTTTAAAAACCCAGCTACAAAAATAAAAAAAAAAAAAGTATGTAATTTTAATTATTACCCAAGAGCAGACGTGCAACAATGTGCATCCATAGTTCCTCCCACAGGGTATTCTCTCATCCTCCGGCTCCATCTGCAGCATGTACACAGGCGAGCTCTGAGTACCTCGCTCGTCCTTGCCCATTATGAAGATCTCCATAATACAAGCTTCGGAGCTTTTTCCGTTAGTTCTTGGGTGAAGAGACTAGATGAGGACCAGCAGCATCACTCTGCGAGCTGCTCGTACAACACGATGTGCTATCGTGTAGGTCTATACGCCCGAGTGGCTAATATACAAGAGGAAAAGTGAGAGAGCTGGCTCACGTCCCCTTGGCTTCTGAAATTAGAAAACTTTTTATGTACGCCAATTTTTAACCAGCAGGCGCTCTTCAGCGGTAATTACTTTTTAAGCCTCTCCCACTGGTGCTCGCTTGCTCGTGCCAATGAGCGCCCATCTTTGTCCCTCGTGCGTATTATCATCGGCGCAGCCTCGGGGAGATGTGCAGGTACAATTTTAAATTTGTATCGCCGTACAAAAGTCATCTCTTCACGATAATGTTTTAGAGGTATCGTGCGACCCTCTCAAAAGTTCCGCGCCCATAGCCTTCAGCTAGTTACCAATCTTGCCCATTAAATCGCGCGTCCTCGGGTGGCGTTTGATTAGGGGCCTTGCTTTTTACTGTGCACCATTTTTATTATTATTTTTTTTTTCTACACTCGACAAAGTGGAGAAATATATATAGTGTGGCTGCAATTCGATGAGCTGACGCCGAGATAGACCATTTTTAGAATTTTTTCCTGCTACTAAAACTTGGAGACAAGCCCGCCACGCTGTTTAACTTTTTCTACTCGTTGGCCTCATTGCGAAATGGAAATTGCTAATGGGTGTAATAGAGCCTGACGAACGGTAAGCGCTGCGTTTCCGTCTCATTTCGCGTGGCGCTAGTCGACCGAGCGATAGCGTCGCTCCACCTACCTATTTTCACGACCGGAAGGGGCCGGTCATCTAGGCGTCATCGTGTCGTTGTCGTCAACGACGCCGTCGGGTCAGTGGGACGTGTCTTTGTCGCGCTTCCTCATTACTAATTTACGTTTCACATTCTCAGAATTCGTTACTATATAGTCTCTCAAGACATCATATCCAAAGTCGAGTGAGTCTTGGCCTTGTTAAATTATTCAAACCCTTTATTTTTCTACAATTTGATTCTCGTTGAGAGATTGGATAGGTATATATAAAATATTCTCCATTTCCATCCGTGAAAAACATTTGAAATAAGCATTAAAAAAATTAAATTTAACAATTTATAAGATAAATCTGATGCTTTTCGTTTGTTTTTTTTTTTTTAATTATAATAATTTATAAGATAAATCTATAATGAATTTTGTTTGTTTTTTTTTTGTTGCAGGTGAGTTTTCACATGAGAAATTAGGTGTCTGGATAATTCGTGCTACTTCATCTTGAACTGGTAAATTAATTTATAGACTTGGAAAAATTAATCCTAGAAATGATTTAACAGAGTTGTTATATTAGAAAGGGCTTGTGCGAGAATTAGTCGGGATTAGTTGTAAGGCTTCTACTACAATGCGGAAGCCAGAGCTGCGGTATTATCTGGCGTTTGGACGAACGATAAGCAGATAATTCCAAGCAGGGCTATAAATAAAAACTCATTTACCTCGCTTCTTCCGCGAGAGCATCTGGCACAGTGGAGAAGAACGGAAGCGGCTGCCGCACGACTGACATTCTGGGCATCCGCAAGCCGACCTTACTCCCACTGTGCGCTGTCTCGGGTGTTCTCTATGCCGCTGCATATACCCTGTATACATGTTTCGTCCAAAGAATGCTCAGGCAACCCCTGGCAAAATGGGATTGTGGTACGAATTATAAGCTCCTGGGTATAACGAGATGTTATAGTCTTCGTAATCGCTGTGCACACTCCAGACAGCTTTTTCTGGATAACGAACATATTTTTCTGGCCACAAAAACGCATCTTCACGGCAGGAATTTGCCGAATAGAGGGGACTAGTTGAGAGAGTGTGCCGAGACAACTTTATGCTTTCTTAATTATCGCGAAGGAGAGAAGAAGAGTATAAAAGAGAAAGAATTCCACATAACTTTTACGATTTATTTCGGGTTACTTCTTCATGACCGTCTGGCTTTTGTGTCCTGAGCTTCGTATTCTCACTGCTCTTATCGTTTACCGGTAATAAACTATGATAACCAGCCACGTTAATTAAACATTTTCACCGTATCAGTACTATATACTATTTCATTATTCTTCAAAACTTTTCAAGTTGTAAAAACTGTCTTGCAGATTCGTCTTTTTTTTTCTGCAAAGTAATTTATTCATTTGTCGTTGAATTTTCTATAGTAAAAGATCAAGCAGTTTTTTAAAGCAAATATATAATTGTAAATTAAAAAAAAATATATATATTCTTGTGAATAAAGAATGCAGTGTGTGACCTAAAATGAACTCGAGACTTGAAGTAGCCTTGGAAAACTCGAGACATGAGCCTGGAGGGCTTTGAAGCATCTCATAAACTTGCATCTTTGCAAACTAAAAGTTTTTAAGCTCTCTCATATTGCATCAGCGATGATGTTGCGCCAATGTACGCGATGCAAGCGACAGCCTGACGACGAAGCTTCCGACAGCACACTGTGTGTCGCGTATATATATCACACGTACACCCCCTTGATACCATTGATCAGGCGTTAAAAAACTCTGCCAACATAAATAACACGCTTTCAATCGCTTTAACTCACGTGCGGTTTTCATTCTCGCCTGGCACTGCTCTCTTGCTCTCGCGTTTTACGGGTCAGGAACATACAGCCTGCGGCGTGCTTTAGAGACGAGAAGATACTCGATAAATTGTTGAAATCCCTCGGTGTAGAAGAACCATCTTCTCTGCTCGCGCGCTTTTATCCCAGATGAAACGTGCTGAATTGCGATGTGTTTCTTGAAATTTCTTTTACTTGAATATACGCGCGCGCGCGCGCGTGCACTCCTCAGACTTCAAGACAGCGATCAAACACAGTGCCACTGGCCTGCGAGACAAGGGTAAAATTGTTTCAACGATAATTTTCACACCTTGTTGATAATATTGAGCAATAGTGCGATGCTCTCCATTGCATTAATTCATCTGAGCACGCAATTTCGCATGGCGAGGCGACAAGAGCAAAATTGCTGTAGCGAATCATCGGTGTGCGAGCAATTCAACAATGTGGTGGTGCTGCGACGCGTAATATTAATTAAAATAATTAGTAGGAAAAGCGACATGAAATGGCAATGAGAAGGCAAAGCGCTCAGATTCGACTGCCTGGGTTTGTCCGTGGTTACAGTAGACGAGTCTTGGCAAAAGACCGTGCAAAAGGTAGAAGGAATGCAGCAAACTGGTAAATACACGAAAACGTGGTAGAGTTTAATGAGTGGCCGCACAACAACGCGCGTCTTTCATCTTTCGTTTTTTTTTTTTAATTTTTTTTTTTTTGTATTTTTTCCTTTTTCATTCACGCTCTTTAAAATTTTTTTTTTCTTCTGCCCTTTCATTTGTATAACAACAGAGATAGATCCATTATTTGTTGTCTTATTTTTTAATTTTTTTTTTTTTTTCTGCAGGCCCCCCTCTATTCATTATTTCTTTCTTTGTAATCGCGAATCTAACGGATAATCCAAACGCGAAAATTCTCATCACGCTCATTTTCTTCGGGACTCTCCGTTGAATGCAATTGTCCAAAGAGTGGCAAACGGAAGGGAAAGACAAAGGAGCGACGTGAGAGGGTATGAAAACGAAGTTTCAGAAAACACTCGCGCTTGCGACAGGACGATTTGCTTTTGCTTCACGTTCTACCCTGAAACTTTAGTCGACGAACCAGAGTGAGTGAATGAGTGAGTAAGTCCTTTGTTCTTCGCTACAACTCGCGTGGTGTTGCCACCGCTATGATCACATTATGTGTCATTCCTTTGCTCCCATAACTTCGTATTTCATCTTGTTCTTCATGGTTGTTATGTGTACCATATCAATTTTCCGAGTTCTCTCAGATTGTCATGGCACTATATTGCCATATTTCAAACTATAAACTGTTGAAACAATCCAAAATTTCATTTTACAAAATGACTTTCTTATTACTCGACTCATTCTTGACATTGAAATAAAAATAAAAAAGATTTAAATAGAATTTTTACATCAACCATTTGTTATTCCTAAAATTTTTAAAACATCAGTTATAAAAAATATATGTATAATTTGTGTAAAATTTATCGTAGAATTATTTTTCCATAAAATTTGATAGAACGAATAAAATTAATGAATTACCACAAGCTTCGATGAATGTATGAATAAAATGCGAACATTTGTCGAAGTTTTATATTTGAAAAGAGCATATCAATTTGGTGAATTCTTGGAGACTTGAATAGTACACGATGTAGGGTATATCTTATTATAGCAGCGCTAAAGTTTGGTCTATAACGTCGTTGCAGCCATTGATCATGGAAGATCGCTGAATCGATTACGATAATTCAAGCTTAATGTGACTGGAATATACCCTGTTAGGAGATAAAAGTAGTGAGTGTGCCTGCAGTGATGCACTTACCAATGCGAAAACGAGGAAGAGTGTGCCAGACCATCGGGATGGTAACGAGGATCGAAATAACGAACGACGTAAGTCAAACGGATGGGGCTTTTACGAGCCTCCGAGGAGATAGTGTGCCCCCAAGGGTGTTTCGACGACGAGGCCAGTTGGAATATGTCGAGGGGCCATTAAGGGATATTCAGACTCGATTTTTCGTGCCTGAGGATTTTCCTCTCCGTACACTCTGTTTCCTTCGCGTCATACTCTCTGGGATTTTTTTCCCCGACGTGTAACGATAACATTTATAACTATACATCCATGTATATATCTGAGCTTTAGGCACATTCAACGCTATCTAACAATGTTGCCAGCTACCTCGACTACATCTTCCGTTTCACTCGGTTTATGTATACACAAAGGACCAGCCGGCACATCAGCTCATCCCATTGTCGATCATGATATCTCGGTGTGGATACATTGAGCCGGTAATTAGCGTTGTTATCATCCATCTTGACAAGCTATTGAGAAACAGCCAAATTCAATGTGCTTTTGAGCACATTGACCTCTTTGATCTCTTCATATCCGTGAGCTCAATCGCACGGAAATTTCATTTCGTGTTGCTTACACAGTCCTTTTGTGAGAGCTCGTCGTCGTCCTGCGCATTCTGCATTCCGATCCTCCGTGACCCGACGAAGAAAAGGGATAAAGATTCTAGTAGACTCAGGATATTAAAAATCTCATAGTCTAGGGTTTTATAATGGATTTCGGAGGCAATATGTCGCTCGGTTTACTCTTTCGTAGTTTTCGTTGACATCCTTGCACACGTTATAGGGTACTTTTGTTGGATACAGTCTGTTTGTACCTTCACTTGGTATCCTCTCTCTGATGTGATGATGCTACTGCCTCGACGGTAATATCCAACTGTCGCCCTGCGATATTATTTGTCGTGCACTCCAGTCGTTGTAGGGAAGTTATCGGTCGCCGTGTGCAATTGACCTCTCCTGCTGGCGCGCACAATCATCTGGAAAATGCTCATTGCTCTGGCAGTTAGTTTGTAAATGTTTCTCTTCATCTTCAAATATAGATAATTTTTTTCTTTTTATTATCATACTCTGAATGGTATTTTTATGAAATTGTAAGGAAAATTCGGCGGTTTATTTTATAAATTGAGATTAGATTGTGTACTAGTTATGTCAAATGAATTTTCTCTTCAAGTTTTATGAGGTCTTTTTGTTATTTTTAACATTAATAAATTTATCAAATAGAAAAGAAAAATTATTAATAATAATATCTGTATAGAGAGAAAAGTAGTAATTTCCCTTATAGTTACGAGTGTGGATAATTGTTGATAATTTAAGTTTGAAATTAACTTTCTTCTGAATCTCAACGGCAGAAAGGATTCTCCAATGTGTCGGTATAACTATAGTATACTTATAATAGTTGGATATCTTAATACGTTAATACGATTTCCGCTGTTGAAGAAAATGAAACTTCAACCGCAATAAAAAAATTTAAATTTCATTTTTCTCTGCTTCTGGTATATTCAGTTTTTATTTCTATTCTAATTGAAAATATTATTCAGAATTCATAAATTGAATATTTAAGCCAACATATATCAGATATTAATTTATTTAAATATTATTATAGGTCATAATGAAATTTATGCAAGATAAAACTACTGTATTGATTCAATACTAAAAATTAATTTACATTTGATGATAAAAAATATCAATTATCAATATATTCAATATAAATGTATTCATCAAGTCCCGATATATATATTTTTTCTGACTTTTGTGAAAGTTTTCCACCTGTGGGAGGAGCATGATCGTAGTGTATTGAATAAAATGTGAAGTAAAATGGGATGAAATGGGATCAAGTTTTTGATGGTGAATCGCGCAGAGGTGAGATGTGATTGTATCGCTCGGGACCATCTCACTTTGTCGGTCGGCCACGTTTTCTCTGATAAAATAACAAAAAGTGACGGAAATAACGGTGGCGGTAGAAGAAGTGCGGTGCTTCGCGAGTAAATGATCGTCGATTAAAGCGCTCCCGGGCGACCAAGCGCGTTGGCTCGGATTGACAAATTGCCCGGGCGAATCTCTCCCCTGTGCTTATTCGCTCTATACCATTCTCCTTCGACCCCTCGATTTCAACTCTCATAGGCACCCCAGAAAATTCTTTAACCTGTCAGGAATTTAATTGTCGCGATTTCATTACAAACTACTCTCGCAAAAAACATTTAAGTATTTTGTTTTCTTTTCCATCTTCTGGCCTCGAGTTTATCCAACTTTCGTAATTCAACTTTTAAATCCGCTGAAAATATTCAGCAAATATAACTGTTGTTTACGTAAGTCTATATTTATCTACACAACTATGTTAGTAGCAATGAAGTTTTGTCGAAAAATTTTTCTTGCTCAAACATTAAAACATGGAAATTTCATTTTATTTGAGCTACTACCTTGATCTATCATTTTAAAATAAATAAAACTCGCTCTGAAATCTTTTTTTATATCTTTGCTCAATAAATACAATATGTTTTCACTGTTTAATTTAAATCATAAATTCCATGTTTATTTCAATTTTATGTTAAAATCATTTAAAGTGACAGTGATAAATTGCAAAAATGCGCGATATAATTTTTAAAATGTTTAAAATTAATATTAAAATATTCAGTTTATGACGTAACACCTGACTATGACGAAAATATCATATTTAATCAATTGTATATTGAAAGCAATGATGGAAAAAGTTTATGAAAAAACTCAAACATGATGTGACAATTTCAAGGCCCAATGATCACAAGTGAATCCAATAAGTATTTTTTTTTTTTTTTTTTTTTTTTTTTT
>MVJL01006885.1:0-120004 GCA_002156465.1 Macrocentrus cingulum | reverse complement strand
GGTAGAGAAAACATCTGGGACAAAACATCCCTCACACATAATAGAATTAATAGAAAATAGGTTTGGTAAAAGCTATGCTTGATAGAAAATAGTCCTGGTAAAAAATTGCTTGACTTATATTTAATTTGTGAAAAATTGCGTTAGTAATAATCCAACAAACGGTAGAAATTAGTCTTGGGAACAATAATACTTTGTTAGAAAAATTTTTTGGTATACTAGTCTTTGGGTGTAGGAAAAATTTGATACAAATTGCGCCTGGTACAAAATTACCTGGTATAGTTTGAGTTTGCTAGAGAATCCACCTGGTACATACGGCCCTGCCGTGAAAAAAATACCCAGATAGAAATCATGCAATGTAAATTATCCTCTCGGTAAAGATGACTAATTGGTAGAAAACACAACAAATGAATTTTCAGGCAGTTGAAAAAACACATTGATATATATTACATATGGTATATATTAGTTTGATGCAATATTTTATCTTGACGAGATTACGCTGACGTAGAAATAGTTTCCGGTATACACTAAACATTACCCAGTATTGCCACGGTAAGAAATTGCTAGGTACAAATTACGTTGGTAGAAATTAGTCTGGTAGAAATGAGTATTTGGTAAAAACTCGCCGGGCCCCTTTGTCTGAACGCCAATAAGGCCTATGCAGACTAGCAAACCCTAATATTTACAGTTTTCGTGAGTTTAAAAATCGACAATCAAGTTAATTTCCGAGCGGATTTTCTACATTTTATTATACCAAACAGTAGAAAAAATCGTTTTGTATTATGTACATAGAGATTACAACCATTAAATACACTTTTAACCGTGTTTTCTTACAAAGGCAGCAGCTGCTATGAGTTCTAACCTCATTCAGGTGATTATCATGCCTACAAATTAATTTTTATTTTCCAATGTAAGAAGTGTTGATCCAATTTTTCCACTTTTACAGTCTTCCGGATAATTCAACCGAAAAACGAAAAAAAAAAACCGTGGAAATGACTCGAAAGTGTATTTTGTGCAAGGAGACGAACTATAAAAATTCATACAGCTTTTTCTCAGCCCCAAAGGATGCTGAAATGCGAAAAAAGTGGCAAGAGGCCATTGGAATTGAAAATTATGTTGTAAACGACGAGACATTTGTCTGTAGCCGGCACTTTACTCCTGGAGACATTATAACTCATTGGGTTAGCGGAGTTCCTCCGCATGTAGTCACAGTGAGTAGCAAATTTTAAGATTTCTCAAACACACACTCCATTTAATGTATCATCTGATTTTACAGATTAAGTATAAAAAATGTCGACTGCGACCAGGTGCGATACCCAGCACAAGTATTGACATACTTCACGACAACAACGAGGACGAAGATTTTGATCATTTCGCTGTTAACCGACAATGGAGTGGAATTCCAAAACAGCCATCATCTAGCGACACCAACGAGGTCTTTCTCATTCCCAGAGCCGACAATATCTTGACATATAATGCTATAGACAGTCAAAACAACTCGATGCACATGAAAACCGACGATAGTAGCAATGGAAACGCGGAAATTGCGGAATATCTTGCGAAAACCATGCAGCAAGATGATGAAGTTCAGCCTTTCGAGGAGGAGCCGACCGAAGACATGATTTTGGGTGAGCACGAGCAAGAATTTGAAGCTCTGCAAGGTGATTTGGATGACGATGGCAATGCGATTTACCTCAAGTCCAACGACGAGTCAATTATTTACGTGGAGGGCCTCGACTTCCAGAGTGAATCTCTGGATCCCGACATTAACGATATGCTTGACACGAAATACGATATATCGGCTAAGGTATCGACTAATGACAAGACCAACGAGATTGAGGATGTCGAAGAATTGGAGGAGGACACGTTGGAAATGTGGGACGGGAAAGTAGAAACAGTGTCAAACGACGACAGTGATAGCAAGCCATCGAGAATGTGCAAAGATATGTCAATAGAACTTTTAGATCCTTTGGATGCATGTGACAATAGTGAAGACGTGATGCTGTTTGAGGATTTGCTAGAAGTGTACACGGAAGTTCGGCTGCCACGCAGCTGGTCTTCAATGGTTATTTCTGCTGGCCGATCCACTACTGTCGTCTATGCTCGCATGACCATGGGAATGTCCAATGTGCCCTACATCCAGAAGCAGGTATTCCTCAAAAGTGACATGAGTTTGCAGTGCTCCACGATGGGCACTGCTTTGAATCCTCGGCTGCACAATTTGGTGCGTGAGGGCCGACAGCTAAAGGTCCACACGCTTCTAGACGTTGAGGCGATGATTGAGGAGTTTGATCAACGAACAGTCTGCGAGGGTATGTTTAAAAGTTTAAAATAATTTAGTGCAAAATGTTAGTACTAATGAGTAATATTAATTGCAGGTGCTCACGACATTATATCACCGACGGATCTAGATTGTACAGTCGCTTATCGCCACGATTCACGATGGCGTCATGTAGATTGTCCAATTATTATTAATAATGGCTCGTCTTGTTGTTCAAAATGCAGCACACTAAATTTATGCCGTCGAAAACTAAAAAAACCGCCACAAACCGCCGAGTCTGCTGAATTATTAAAGAAAGAAAGAACAATTTATGTGTTGCAAAAACTTTTGGCAAAAATGTCAAAGAGAAATCAACGCTATGAATCAATGAGAGATAATCCAAAATCAATTTTCGATACTATTGATTCATTAGATATTCCAGAAATTCAAAAAATTATGATTCAAGAGTGTTTAAAAGGTGATTCCGATAAAACAACCACAAATATTAAAGAAACATGGATATTTTTATCTCTCTTGATTTATATTGAATCAGCAAGAATGTACAGGTTTTTATTATTAAATAAGTACATGAATTTACCGGATATTAAAGTTATGCGACGATATTTACATCAAATCAAGACAGATGACCAATTTTACAAGCTTTTTCAACGTACTGTTGAGCCTTTTCAATATTCCGAGCTTGAGGATGAAAAGGAACCAACGTGATTAAAAAATTTATATATAATAATTAATCATCGCTAAAGAAAATTAAAATTTATTTTTTTCTAGAAAACAATCCATCGTGTTGAAATATTATCTATAACTTGAGATAAAATTTGTATTTGATTGTATTAAATTAAAAAACAGTAAATTTATTATCATAGATATTTATTTTATAATTATGTACACATTAATTTTTTATGCTAGACAAGTTGTTTATTTTATTTTTCTCGATGGTTTACTGGGAAATTTTTTCTTTCCATTGTCACCCTCCTTTTGCTTTCATCATAACAAAAAAAAAATGTTTTTTTTTATTGATTATGTACGGTTAAATAATTATTATCGTATGCAAATTACCTGTGACCACTCTTGTTGCAACTCTTGAATCATATTGGGCGTAAGTAAACCCTGAGATAATAGTCTCTCTGTTAATTTTCCCTTTCCAAACGATTTTCCTCGTGGTTCTGCGAGTAAAAAATTAATTAACCAAGTTTATACAAGTTTTACAAATAAATTACCTCGATAGTATTGTTGCTTTGTAGTTTTCAACTGGAAAATATCTTCATCCGATACTGAAGCTTCGCCGCTGCTCACACCTGAAATTAATTATCATCAATAATCATAGTTTTTCATGAAACTAGGAATAAAAAACAACAAACCTGTTTCGGAATTTTTCAGCAACTTTGTCAGCTGGACAATTCCCTCTTGGATAATGGCATCGAGTTCTTTTTGAACGTCTTTAACAATATTGGTATCGGGAAAGAGATCCATGAATCGGTAGCTAAAAAACCCATAAAAATTAATTACTTGTAATTATATCAAAATAAATTGCTTTCAAAGTACCTGAGCCAAAGATAGAGATCGAGGACATCGAAAACAGCCTCGAGATGAACGAGATCAAGAATAGTTTTTGGTGGTTGGAAAGGCCAGCCAATTTGTTGACAAAGCCAGTGATACGTGATTGCCTCATTTTTGCTGTATTGCCTGGCAAATTTGAGAAACATGGTGCAGGGAAAGGGAATTTTCCGGTTGATAGGAGCGCAGCAAAAGACATAGCGTGCTCTGAGCGGCAGCGGCACATGTTGAATCATGTCAGCGAGAAATTTAAAATCGTCAACATTACACATGAAGTACAGGGCGTCATCCACAGTGCAGAGAGAGACGAAAATGTCCATGAGATTGGACAAAGCAGCCTTGGGCAGATGGTAGGCATACAGTTCGATTTGATTAGCAGTTGGGTGAAGACCAGCCTGGGTAATTGGCTCGGGTACTTGATCAAGAATATTCGTCAAAAGGGGAAGATCCTCGGGCTTAAATGTCGTGACATATCCCTTCTCCCACTGGGTACTGTAGCGCCCTGCCCGGCCGGCAATCTGCAGCGCAGACGACACGGGAATCATGTCCATTTCCTTTTCACCCTTTTTATTTATCGTCGGCTTGATCATGGAGTAAAAAATCACCCGTCGAATGTGCAGATTAAGGCCCATGCCAATGGCATCCGTGGCCACCATCACTTTGCACGGATGATTGGGATCGTTAAACTTGGCTGCTTGACTGAGTTTTGTATTTGGTGGTAAACTACCGTAAATCACGGCCACTTCAACTCCTAAACGCTCTAGGTCCTTTGAAATTGTGTAAATGTCGTTTTTGTTGAAGCAAACAATGCAATCTCCGGGTTGTATATTTGTTAACGTGCACACTGCTTCATTTTGAATTTCCAATTCGGTCAAACGCTTGTAGCGACGAATTTCCACGCTTTCACCAGTCGTCGCGCAGAGAGTTTGAACCAAATCAATGGCTCCAGCTTCGCCGCATAAATGAATCTCGTCAGCGGGCAAGCCTAAAAGAGCTCTTGTCCATGCCCAACCTCGTCCATAATCCCTCAAGAGTTGAATTTCATCGATAACTGCCACCTCACCTACAAATACATAATGCATTATCGAAAAGTTACACTCGACAGTTTGTGGCAGATCCTTACAGGGTACGTTAATCCGCGTCATTTCGACTGTGCAGGCGATATGATCAGCAGGATGGTCCTCACTCTTGGCATACAGTCGTTCCTCACCTGTAATCAGGTCGCATGGAGTGTCCTGCAAGATGGTTACATTAGTTTTTCATTCTTAAACATAAAAATTTCGTTTTTTTACCAATTTGTTCATTTTTTGAAAGACTTCTACAGCTAAAAGTTTCAGCGGACCGCAGTAAACACCGCTCTTTGCCGTCCGAAATCGCTCGAGTGCGTGATACGTCTTTCCGCTATTTGTCGGGCCCGCGTGAAAAATAACTTTCCGCGTTTTTGCCCGCGCCAGTGGGTACCAGTTTGCCGGGGTCCTCAGGTCACTTATTTGCTTCAATTCGTCCATGCACTCGAGGTGGGGAAACATTTGTTTTGCATGGCGAATAAAGTATGGAAAGATGTCGGTTACGTGGCCGGCACCCTGGAGAATATCGCTCAACACTACGTGTAAATCTACCGGCAGTACTGTGGCTTCTGTACAGTAACGCCGGAAACTATTGAATGCCTGCGGCAACAGTTCGTCGCCAATACCATACTCCAAGGCCAAATTTTGAACTTCTTTTCGCTGATAAAATGTTGCAAGTAACTTTTGTAAATCTGCCTTTTTCAGCGACCCTGTTATCTCGGCACCCACGTTTATGTCATCGGACGACGGATTCACTGGCACGGGTTTGATTAAAGCATTTATCGTTGGGTTTTTGTTGTCGGTTTTTTTTCCTCTTCGAGGTTCTATTGTCAAAATGGGATTTAACGTTCTGAAAAATAATCGAGTTGTTTTTTTTTAGTTGAAATAATTATCTAACTCTAGTTAGGTTAGAAAATGTGTCTTTACCTGGACAAGGCGAGTGATTTTATCCATGCGTTTTGTCTACTAAGAACTTTTGTTGCCAAACGTGTAGTTGAAAACATTGTTTATATTAACAAAAAAATTGTCTCGTTACTTTTTATTATTTTCACTTATTATTACGAAAAATTTTTTGCTAGACAAACGAGTGCTGTTTGCATGTTTATAAGGCGAATTTGAGGTTAGGTTGGCGCTCACGTGAGCACTCAAGACGCAAATATTCAAATTCACTAATGATCGTTAGATAACTTAGGAAATTGTATCAATAAATTGTTTTATTAGAGCGCTCTAATGTAACATAAAATGTCAACAGCGTCATCTATATTTAATTGGTTATAAACAACTAGACTATTATTATCATGTATAATTTAGATCGAATTATTTAGACACGTATATTTATATTTTGTGGAGCCAGTCCTTGAAAATTGAGTGCGTCACTCAGCAGAACCAAGTTTTGGCTGGCTCCTCGCATAGTCAGAAATCAACACGAGCTCCGCTGCAACAATGCATCGCATTAATTATAGTCTGTGAGAAAATTACTCTCAAGAAATTACACTTTGTCATAATTACAACTGCACACTCACATGCTGCTCGGACCGATATATGGAGGTGGATTCGGCCGTACGTACGGATTAGTACGCTCTGCTGGCACTCTGCTGAAATAAAAAGTGAATGTTTAAAAATTCCGTTTTTTATTGCGTTTGTTCTTTGCCACATAAATACCTCATCTGGCTCCGGAGCAAAGAGTTGTTGGGGCTCGATGGCTGGGTTGAAAGTGATCTCAGTGTTCCTCTCTTTGACGCTGCTGCATACTGCACCATTTGCACGCCATTTTTGCCCGAATTTTCAACTGGTGAGGGTTCTCTTTTTTCTCTTGAAAATTCGATAGATAAAAATAATCAAGTTATCAAATAAATAAGAATAATTACACATATTTATATGGATAAAATTAGTGTTCAACAATTAAATTAAATACGTACCAGAAATAAATTAAAAGTTTCATGCTAATCATCTAGTCAGCTTGTGTCAATTGGTAGTCTAGCAAAACAAACAAAAAAACGATAATATAAATCAAAATTTGAAATCAATAAGCCTTGCAAATGGATAAAAAAATTAGTAAAGTTAATTAATTTATATCGATTAAATCGACACTAAAAAGGCTTCACCTCGTTCTTTCGTTTTTTACACTATTTTTCATTCGAAAAATATTAAAAAGTTCATGAAAGTATACATCAGACTCTGGATCTCTCCTAAATATAAATAAAATTAAAAAACATAACTTTCTACTCAAAGTACCCTACGATTTTTTTTTTTGCTTCTTCTCATTAATTCATGTGCGATACTCACATTTTTTCGTGATGTAGACACAAAGTTGTGCTTAATAAAATTGCCAAGACCAGAAGAAGACTGGTAGGAACGAAAACACTGGTTGAAATTTCACGTAAATAATTTCGTGTAGGCATTTCTGATTTTCTTGGTCTGGCCCAGCGCCATTCATCGTGCTCGCGTGCCTCTGGCGACGGCTGATGGATGACGTTTATACTCGGACGCCTGACACTCTCCTGATACGCAGTCGGATTTTTCGCAATCTGTTGAATCATTCAATGAAGTAAATTATTTAAATTAATTAATTCCAAACATTGTTTACCAATTTGAATGAGCACCAATCGAGCCGGAAGTTGGCCTGTCGGAAAAAAATCTCTTTGGACGTTCGCTTAAAGTCTTTGGGGCACGGTGAACGTCGCCTGAGCGGTTTCAACTCCTCTTCAAAATCATTCAAGGCGTGAGAGAATGGTACAGAGCTACCAAGCTTCAAAACGACCCTGAATCACACAGTACAATGATTATTTACTGATTTCCGGATAAAAAAAGCGTCATCAAGTAGTCAGATATGAGGACAATAGAGGCGTAACACAATCATGAGAAAAAATAGTAAGAATAGCGTGAAACCACATTACTGTTTACGTAACAACTGTTTCAATGTAAATCTAAACATCAAAACGCACGCTCGTCTGTTTTCTGGTAAACTGATAATCGCAATGACGTAAATGAGAGGAAGCCATGAATCACTACTCTAGGTCACAGGAACTGATATCGCTGGTAAATACAGTTGAAAGGCCGGAAGATATTTTTCAAAGCGCGTTTTATAAAAAAAATATTTACGGCTAAAAATTTAATTCTTACCCCTCGGGTTCGTTGGGATTTAGCGGAAGACGTGCACCCTCCTCAACTGCAGATGCCAAATAGGTAACATATAAATCTTGAGCTTCTGTCCACAATTCCGTCCTGATAATAATGATTAAATGACAATATAAATTAGTATTTGATAAAGAAAAAATTAGATTTCATTTCTCACCGAAATATATCCACAAGTCTTTCCATTCTATTTGTGTCAAAAGTCTCCTCAATATTCAAGTTGTCAATCTTCATGTAGACTTCATATCTGGTAAGATTTTTCTTTTCCTGGACTTGCATATCCAACACTCTGTAGCTCGTTTCAAACGTCTTCTTGTTGAGTCCGACAATTTCCAGCTGATAATATTTATCACAAAGACAATTGAGAAAAATCTAGCAAGTGAGTGTGTTTTATGTTTACCTGAAAGTTTCCTTGATCTTTCGGGGCAACTCCATAAATAAATCCACGACGATGACGGGCACTGTAAGTGTAGTGAATCCATGGTGGCAAGTCAGGAGAATTGATTAATGATGCTTGATATGAAAACTCGGCTCGATTGCCTATAAAGTCGGAATAAACTCTGTTACAACCTACAAACAATCTACAAGCCATAATTGGCTGTTTCAAGCACTGCGTACCGTTAGGACTCCAGTTAAACATCTCGGGGCCGATGGGAATAACGAAAACTCGTAAAGTTACAATCGTCTCAGCCATTGCAGCAGTTACTCCAAGCAATAATACACACGAGAAAAACATTTTCCCACTGTCGACAATAAGCTTCTGTTGTGTTTTAAATGCCGATTCTCTGGAATATCACTAAACTGTCAATGCACACACAAAAAGCCAAATAAATATTTTTAAATAAAAAAATACTCACAATTTTTTTTTATATCGAGTGAAAAGCGCAAGCGCATTCAGTGCGATAACCTCTGTGCCATAACCTCAAAGGTGGTACGTCAGGACAAATTAGATCCGGGAATGCGTTGGTGAAAAATTAGTGAAAAATATTACAGATAGTTTTGACACGAAGTATGGGCGATGTCAAGTATTATTGATTTTGAGGTTAGAGCGACGTGTTACTTCACTGCTCCAGTTTTTTACACGGTGTGTGCATCAGTTGTTTGATATCATGAGAAAAAGGCAAAAAGCCGAAATTTTACGTCACTGATGGCTATTGACGTAAAACTGTAGGCGTGGTTTCCCCCCGCAAACATCGACATAACCCCACTTTGTGTGTTGCGCGCCACACCGACACACGCGTTGTCTTGCGCACACTTGCACGACGACGCCAGCAGCAAAGTGAGATTCGTTCGATATTTTTTTTCTGTCCTCTTTCTCTCTGTACACTCTCATCATATACATACTCTTTCTATCCTAACCGCAATTAATAATATACTTATCAGTGCACAAATTGATGGGAAAGAGGAATAACGTCGTGGTCGACAGGAGTCAACGGGCTTGCGTTTAGGTCGTGTCAAGTGTTTGTCAAGTCGTGACGTTTTTTTATACATTTTATTTCTTTTATTTCAGACAACAATCGTGCAAAGGGCCAAGACCAACTCCTCTGTGTTCCAATGTACTTGGGTGTTATTGGGCCGCACGATAATTTGGAAGAAAACACCAACTGCACACACGCGGAAAAATACGGCACAGCCGTTTTTCTGTGACGGAATGTTTGAAAAATTATTACGTCAACAATTTATCCATTGATAATACAAAAAAAAAACCACTTTTCACGGACTTTTACTTAGAAAGAAAACCCATTCAGAGTCCTGCTGCTCAGCACCATGTCGGGGGTTCCCGTTCTTCTCATCACTGCCAATGTAGGCAGCATCTTTGAGGAGGTAATTATTCCTCAATGCATGTGTGTGCTCTCAGAGCGCTATACAAGTGCTAACCAAATTTTCTAAATAAATATATCTATCAAAGTGTCTTTGAAGGAAAAAGCGCTATTTTTATCTTTTATAATGTCATGTTATATACTTGAAGAAAAAAATTCTTTTAATCAATGTTCAAGCGTTTAATTACCCCAATGACGCGTGAAGCATAAAGCAATTTGTTGACATTTTATTTTTAGCCGGCAACAATGCTAAAGCTGTGGACAGAGGAATTTTTATCAGTGAGAAAAGTTTTTTTTTCTTTTAATAAAAATACCAACGTGAATTGAGCGAGATTTTTAATCGTTATTATTATTTCTTTTTTTCTATACAGACTGTGTCACGGCTAGATCCAAAGTTTATTGCTCTGCACTGCCAAGAAGTAGGAGGAAAAAATTATGAGCAGAGTATGCGACATGTTGAGGATTTCGTCAGGTAATTTATTCGTAAAAATTCATTCATTAATTTTTTCATTCATTGGCGCTCGGACATAGGGCTTTAAACAGAGTATGTATTAATAGCTGTAAATATTTAGTGTGTTTATCTTGTTCAAACTGTGTGGTGTAGCGCGGAAGAGATAAAAATTACACTGCCAAGATTTAATTCAATACACGAGCGTTGATATGAAAATAAAAATAGATAGACATGTCCTACACACATTGTTTTATGGTTGAATGAATCTTATCAAAGGGTATCACGCGTAATTACCCTATAGCATGGATAAAACCCATTTTTACCAGGTGTAAACCCTCTCGTTTTTTTTTTATCACTTAAAGAAGCCAATAAAAATCAATAATTCCATCTTTATATAATCACTGAAGTAAATCAGATGACTTAAACACGATTAAATCTATGGATTTTAGGTTGCTCATGTCTTCGGAAGAATTGAGACTCTTTGACAAGGTTTCCGTATTTCTTGACGAGGACTTTTCATCTGCACAACACTTTACGGTATGAAGATATCCAATTATAACCACAAAAGTAATTAAAGTAAATTCTCTTTTGTAATTTGATCACTCATGTCGTTATTATTATCATCATTGCAGGCATTGGGAAATTTTTATTTTGTCCATGAATCACTGAAAAATGTTCTTCTGTGGGATTTTAAAGGTGCGTATGCATTTTTAATGTTTATTAATTAATTTAATTCAAGTTTTATCGTTGATGTGTGATAATATTTTCATTTTCTAGAATGCAAATTTGTGCCAGTCAGTGGAAAAGAGGTGCATTCAGGTAATATTGAGGCAGTAACGACAAAAGAAAAAGCTAAATTTCCGCAAGATTTTTTCCCCGAGTGCAAATGGTCACGCAAAGGTTTCCTACGCACTCGATGGAGCATCAGTGGCACTGTATTTGATCTCATTAATATACACCTGTTTCACGATGCCAGCAATTTCATCGCCATGGAGACGGTAAGTAATGTCGCTGCGTGGTTGCAATATTAATTAATCAACAACTCAATTATATATGTTTTTTTTTAGTTCCCATCAGTATACAGCAAAACTAGACGACGAGCGTTGGAACACACTCTAGAACGATTTCACAACGATCAGTATCCCAATGCGCCGTACTTTCTATTTGGCGATTTTAATTTTCGAACTGATACTGCCGGTGTGGTAAAGGTATATAAATTACCCTGCGCGTGCCGGGCAATTTTTCTTTTTGTGGTTAATTGGTAATTTTATTAAAAATAGAAACTAACCGAGGATACGCAGGAGAGCAAGCTCTCAAATAAGGGAAATATATCAAAATTACAATTTCATAATAAAGATGATAATTTAATTTTGACGCTTGGAAAAAAAGAATTTTCTCATCATGATCATCGACAAGTCTTTTCTAAAGACAGTGGACAATGGGTAATTTTTCTTTTTTTTTTTTGATTGATATTAATATCGACTTTGTCTCAACAATCAACTAATTTCTATAGCTTCGTGAATACGATCGAGAGTTGAAGGACTTTGACGGCCGTCTATTTGAATTTCCAATAGAGTTTGTGCCAAGTTATCCTTTCGAAGAGGATGTTAAGCAAGGTACAAACTACATGCAAACACGAGTGCCAGCTTGGTGCGATCGTATACTTCTGAGTCCAACTGCCAAGTCTCTAGTTCAAAATGTAAGATTTCTCAAGTTATCTTTATGAATTATTCATTTAATTAATACAAATTTTAATGGATTATTATTTTTAACAATAGATCTCAGTGCCAGAAGCTGTAGAGTATGGAATAATTGGTCAAACAACGTGCATGGGCGATCACAAGGTAATCAAATATATTTATACATTTCTCGCGTTTATTACTCTCCTCAATTTCTCCCTTTATTAACCTTGATTGCCGGGGAAAACAGTGATTGAATATATTTCCATTCAGTTTTTAAGTGAGACTATTATAAAATTAAACAAAGTTTTATACTATCTGAAATACATTTCTGAAAAGAACAAAAAAAAACAACAAAAATTCATTCCTTTTCTGATGAAATACTTATTTAATTATTATATGGTGCAGCCTGTTTTTCTGGAGTTTCGAATGAATTTCTAAACACTCAAAGGTACTTTAAGAAACTTTTCTCTTTCTCTATTCACTATATGTTTGGTTTTTCCCAAAGTTATAATCAATTTGTCAGAGCATTTCACATCCACATCTAGTCAGACCTCTATCTATATCCATTCTACGTTGAAACAATTATCCTTTTGTTTCTCATCCAACGATTTATTGAGCTTAAACTTCAACACACATTAGTTTCTCTGTATAATATACGTCATTCTCATCTATTGTGTTACTCTCAAAGCCGCACGTGTAAACGTGTATTCAACACATTACCCTCTATATTACCATGAAACAATGAATATTTTATTATTTTATGTACCAAATCATGATTAATAATTTTCATAATATCAAGCAATAACCATTGGTAGGTGTAATAAATTTTTTTTTTTATCACAATAAAAACTGCAAAATGTCAGAAAATTATTTATCGAGATTTGGTGAATAAAATGATGAAATTTCATTCGCATTTATCGTAGCATCCGCATCAATGTTGCAAAAAAAAAAACTAGTCAAGTCTCTAGTGATTAAATAAAAATATTATTATTATTATCTTAATAATTGTAAATGAATAATTTTCACCAGAGGCTTTTCTATAATTTTCATATGTCCCCCTGTTATTCCCAAATAGAAAAATGGAAATGCGATTAATTCTAAAGTATATAAATGTCTAAATTAAAATAATTGTTTATTGTAAAAAAAAAAATTACTTTTGTTGGCAGCCAGTCTATCTACGGGCAATAGTTGCCTCGGATGCAGGTATGATAAATTGCTGCTCAACATCGCCACCCTTTTCGCAGTTGTGCTTTCAAGTGCCCGCGCATTATCGGGATCGTTTATCAATGTTGCCTGGCAGTAATTATGTTCCGCTATTTACCACCACCACCACCACCACCACCGATCGTAGCTGTTGCCCATCAAAGCTTTTGCACGCAACACCGATTGTGCATGATCCATACACTCCCGAGAGCATGGAAAGTCCAAGCCCAAGTGCGATTGGAGCTACAGAAGTTCAAGAGTGCGAATCAACTGTAATTATTCCTCCTACAACTCGTAAAAAACCACATACAGCAGTCTCACCAACATTGCTAAAGTCTAAACTCGAGCTTATCGTTGAAATTGAGAGGCGACGAAAGCGACTTCAGAGGCATTTTGATCATCACAAACCGGAGGATAATCAGTGGATCAAAGAGAAGCGACAGCGATGCTACAGTGATTTATCGTGGATACAGAGGCCCTGGATCGCCGGTAAATCGTCGAAATTGTGTCGCAAGTACTCTCTAAACTCCCGACCAAATTCTCATCAACCTCTTCAGTGTCCGCTAATTATTCCTAAAATTGCCATTATCAATCCAAGCAATTTTCAATCAAACGAGAGCTCAGTTAATCTGCAGGATGACGATTATACGGCGTCATTTCGTCGTTTATCCGTGAGAAAAGATGCAACGAGTGGTGAAGGCTCCAGTTTGGAGCTTGATATCTCTGATGACCAACAGGCAAGTGAGAAAATTTATTCACGGGCTCAAGACAGTGGTCTGGATACGCTTGATGTCGAGGATGCTTTTTCTCGAGGCGGTTCTCTCGGATTGTCCTCGAATGAGACGACGTCAACACTTCCCCTGGACAATGAAGATGCTCAAAAGCGACTTGAGGGTGATTTTGAGAATAATCGGGTACTCCAGGCCGAGATATCTAACTTGGACGCTGCGGCCTTGATCAAGGATAAATTAATCTCTGACAATAGGCATCAAATTTCCGATTCCGACTCGTCGAGAAGTAGTAACTCGATATGCCGTGACGACGCTGATTCCAACATCAGTGAGAAAGAAATGAGACTGAAACCATGCAGGGTCACTCATCATCAATATCAAAAGAGCATTGTCAATAAGCACAGATGCGAAAAATGCTGCTGCTGCGTTGTATCATAATATGAAATCAACCAAAGTTTGCTATTTTATTACCTTGTATTCACGTTGGACGTTTGTTTTTTTTTTTTTTTTCTTTGTGGATACTGCAACTGCCAAATGACTTGAGGATTATATCTGAACAAGTGACTGCATAAGAGTATTTTTATTAAGAAAAAACTATTATCGAGTGCCATGAATTATTTTAATTCGACCTCTACCTCAGAGAAGAAATTTAAAACTGTGGCTATATTAATAATAATTATTATATTATAGCATGTGTGTGCATATATTAGATTTTTAACAAATATTTGATTTTTATTTATTTTATTATTACAAAAGAACAAATTGTTATTTTGCATTAAAAAAAGTTTTTTTTTTTATGGCCGACTCATATTTTCAATTTTATCGTTAGTGTAATTAACAATTTTTTTTTTTCTGCAAAAATGCTTGGATTTTATGTGCACGTTTGGATTTTTCTTAAATGTGTGTTATTGATGTTGTATTTATTTAGAAAAAAAAAAAAACAAGTATTTACTTTTTCATACGATCAATAATTTTAATGATAATTGTTTTATGCTCTGAAAAATTCATAGTTTTGTTTGATTAAACTGATAGACGTGAGTCGGATCTGCGAGATAAACGGTGAATCAACGACAACAACGACAAAGTCTGCGCCTGCAAGCAACTGCAAAGGAACAGCTACAATTACTCGCTACATTCACATCAAGCATGCAGATTCATCCGTAAAGATTTTTCGAGAAACGACTGTCTGATAAGTATTTACTCTCCATCAGACAGTTATAGTTAAATGTTTATTAGTCGTCGACTATAAAAAAAAGGCTCGTCTGTCATATAAGTGTCTAATAGTTATTTCGAATCAACGTGTGTCACTTCGCGCGAGACCAACTTAATGACTCATTCCTCATGATGAAATTCAATATAATTAATTGAGAGATTATATTTGACCGGGGAATTTTATGAATGTTGTACTTTTTGTAATTAATATATATATATATATATATATATACATGAATGTACTTATATTTTCGTGATAAAGCACTTAAATTTAAAAAGTATAATCATCGAAATCAACAGAATAATTTTTATTGTCATCTGTTGAATTTATTTGTATGGGTAATGATCAATTTTTTCATCATTGGAGTACTCTAAAATCAAATTCTCACCATCGACAATGCTTGAATTGTTGAATAAATCTGCTACAAGTGTGTCCATTGTGACACAAACACTTGAACCACTTGAATGATGAAATAATCTCAATTTTATCGAGTTTGCCTCATTGTTACAATTTTTTATGTTCATTATATCGGCAATTGAGTCAATTGTCCGACCAATTGTCCAATGAATATTTACAAATATTGCTTGAGGCTCCTTTTTTGCTGATGACAGTGGTGGATAAATTTGAAAATACTTTCTGTTCATCAAGGGAATTCCTTTTGTCCCAGTGGCACGACCCTTTAGTCGCATTAATTGTACCTGTAAAATTTCGTGGGAATATAATTTTTTAAACGTTATTTATAGTTATATAGAGATATAGAATAAATATATAGAAAGATATCCAATTGTCTAGCAGCAATAAAATTTGTAATTCTTAAATAATCTTTGATGATATATACAATTGATGGTTAAATATTGATGTTATTAAAATTTGAAAATAGAAAATCAACACACAAGTCAATAAAGGTACCTTATTTGCCATTGTCGAATTTTTTGACTTTACTAATTTTTCAGTTATTTCAACATCAACTGCATTTTTTGCCGTATTAAATTCATCTTTGGGCTTTTGCCATATTTTTAATTTTTCATCAATTTGCTCTAAATTTTCCTCCCAACACCCGTGAAAACGATGAGCCAAACAAAAATGTTTTTCGCACTTTACACAATTCATTGCTACGGGTGATCTCGTCTTGCACGACGAGTGTAAACAAACGTAGTTCTTATTAATAGTCGTTGGATTATCAACAATATTGTCTTTATAGTGACAATTGTGGAATTCCAGCCCATAGTGATTTTTACAAAATTTTGCCGCACAATGCAAACACTTGAATGGCAAAAAATCATTCTCTCTGCAAGACTCAACGTGACAGTGATTTCCCAAGTGGGGAAACTCCATTTTATTTGTGAAGAATAAATACTTTAACTGTGCAAAGGTGTTGGCAAATGCAAATGGTTCTTACTAAAGGTACCCAAGGCCAAATTATTCCATTTCTGTTTCAATTCCTTGAGGGTCATGTACGAGTCTCCGTTGTCACTCTCTGGATCGGGCAATTCGCTGGTTGGCACAAGAATGCACAGGAATGTTGTCTACTGGGAGGCGATCCTTACACCAAGCCTCACTCGATCACTTCCTAAAGTCTTTTCCATCGTCAACAAACGAAATTACGTTCGCTGTTGGTGATTACATACATGCGATTGTTGAAAACAAAACAACAATGTACTTGCAACTGGACACCTCCAAGAGTGGCGTGCTGATAATGTAGAAAATACACGTCGTCGATAATGCAGGAAAAAAGCTCATGTCCCTCTGATTGGTAAATAATATTTAAATTAAAAATTAAAAATTAATTACCTCGACATTTCATCTTATAATCAGAAAAAAAGCTTTAAATTTTTCATTATTTAGACTGTTCATGAATAGTAAAATGTTTCATTATTACAAAGGAACTTGTTTCAACTTTATTATTCTTGATGTATATATGCAAATTTAGCAAAGTATTAAAATGCTTAATTGCTTGGCAATAATTCACCATTTACAAAACAACATTTGTAAACACACATGAGAAAAGCTGTTGGAAAAAATTGTCATTTCTGAACAAACAGTCAAGATGAACTTATTCGTTATAATTTTCATCAGCATTTTCGTCTTAATGGTCAGTATTTTTCTTATTAAAGTAAAATGAAAAAAAAAATTATGTTGTTATAATATGGAATTGCAGATGCAGACAAATGCCGATATCCGGCGAGACTGTCGCGAACAGAGTGGCGTATCGTGGGGTGGGTAAAATCGATAATAACAAAAATAGACGAATCATATTTTACTCTAGAATTTAACTCCCTGTATAAGCAATATGTAATAAGTAATAATATGCTAATTGATTTAGATGCTTTGAAAAAGCTGAAGGCTGCAGACTTTAATCAAACCGACCATAAACTCAAATGTTATCTAAAGTGCTTTATGACGATGAATGGAATTTTTAATGAGGGTGACGTAGATGTGGAACGAGTCTTGAGACATTTGCCAAAAAGTTTCCAAGAATCTTCAAGGGCCACTCTGGAGTATTGTAAAAAAATTCGTAAGAAATTTATCAAATTTATTAAAAACTATATCTAAAATGAACAATTATACCTGTTTGACATTTCCAATACCTCAATGTGATTATGCAGCGAGCAAAGACGCTTGTGACAAAGCATTTCAACTTGCCAAGTGTTACTTCAAGTTCCAACCGGAAGTGAGTACAAAGCCCACAGGGAGTCCGTTGACAATATTTCTCCTTAACTCAAAGAGAAACTTATCTCTCGCAGGTTCTCAAGAGTGTGTCGTTTGTCTAAAAGACTCTATACATGAATCAACGGGCGCGAGAGGAGAGAAATATAGAACTTTTGCACCTAAGAATCTCAACGGAATACAAGTTGATAAACACAGTTATCGGGCCGAGAGAGAGTTTACAAATTCATTTCTACGATATTAGAACTTGGTAAAATACACTAGACTTTTTCTTTCCAAAGCTATTAACAACAATTGTTAATTTATATTATAATAATGAATTTATCTCTTGAGCAATAAAGCATTCAAATAAAAAAATAGCCCTCCCCCCCCCTATTTTTATTGGATGGTGCTGCCACCTCGCGTTTTAAAGCGTCGAGTTTTTCGCGGTTTTTTGTGTGTGATGAGAACAATGGCGCTGGGATTATGGCTGGTGTTCCGTGACGATTTTTCTGCCACGAAGATTCTCTCAATTAAAACTTCATTAACGAGATGGAGCACTATTGAAGGCAATTTCCCGGCATTGGACGTAATATATGCGAAATTTCAAGTTCATTTAAATGTTAAGCTGCTCAAAGTCGATTTGTGTCACACCGCTCTGCCTGGGGTACATGTAAGTTTTTTCAATGCTTTTGTTTTCATACATTTCTTTACGCCTTTTTCTTGCTCTCGCGCGCGAGGGCAAAGGCTCAGGTATATATGTATACAAAACCCTTGGACCTATATATAAATTCCTGCATATCATTTACATAAAGTTGTTTTGTCAACAATAAACCTCCCCCACATAGCCATTGTAGGAGTAGTCATAGGAATTAGTCGATTCTGGGTGTTCCAACAGACTCTACGTCCCAGAATACACGAAAAAGGCATGATTGCCACCCACAGCAGTTCTGCATAATCCCATTTATTCGCCTGTTTTTAAGCACACCCCATTATTTTACATATTTTGACGTTATTATTATATTCGTCTTTGCGTTTCATCATCAACGTGCGACATTAATTACACGACTTGGACAAAAAAAAACAAAAACTCGCGTTAACAGTTGATTGTTTTCGATATTCAGCTATTGACGCGAAAAACAAATGAATTTATAGAGATTCAGTAACAAAATTTTCAGCTGCCATCTCATTATATATTATTTTCCCCGTGAATATATAACTTTTCTTTGGTTTTTTTGCAAAATTTCAAGTTAAAAATGTGTGACCATTGCGCGTAAGTATTTTTTTTTTTTTTTCAATAAATTATTTCATCTTAAAAGAATAAAAAAAATTTGAGTTTTTCTTTTTCACAATTTAGACGAGCAACATCTGACAAAAATTATTCCGGGCAAGTCACCTGCCGATGTGACCAGTGAGTATTTTATAACTTGTCAAGACTATATATAGATTGATGTAAAAAAATATGTAATGGTGATATTTTCAGTGGTGAAAAGAAAGAGCCACCAAAGGACACTAAGAAAACAATGAATCCGGAAGAGTCTGATGACAAGGGTCTCTCGTGTGGCCGAAAAAAGTGAGTATAAAAAGATATCATAAAAATATACGAAAGTAGAGAGGTTTTTGGTGGTGCGAGCAAGCATTGACGGAGAAAGTGTGGGCTCTTTCAACTACATATACATTAAAAAGCGTGGGACAATTCGGGATATATTCCGGAAAATGTGGGTTATGGTCAAGTGTATATAAGTGGCGCGTGGAATTGTATAATCATGTGCCAACAACATAGAGACAGAGTAGTCGTAGAGCAGCCGGCGCCAAGAGTGCTGTCGTCCCGGAAGCGCATCGCAGCAGCGTATACTGCAGTGACCATGGTGCCTGGCTGCCAAAAGGGTGACAAAAAAAAAATCCTTTAAACTCCCCAGAGCTCGCAGCACCTTTAACAAAAACATTTATTAACGGAAAATACCATCTTGTGCTTGAAATATGTCGCATCGTATATGCTCTGACGTGTATTACGATCAATTAACTTTTTACCCTTTTTTTTCAGGACGCAAGAGAACTGTTGCAAAACTGGCTGTGATATGAAGCGCAGCTCACGTGACGAACATTCGAGAAAAAATTAATCTCAGCTCAGAAATTTTTGTTTGACGTTGTTTGACGTTGAACATGTTCAAAATTACAAGCATAAAAATATATAAATTCAGCGTCTAAAAAAGGCTATAGTCTGTCAAAGGCGCCAGAATTATTTATATTACAAGTTGGCAAAGCTAGAAAAGCCGAGGTCATGATGGGGGAAAACAAAAAAAACGAAAGTAAAAGATTAACCAAACGTAAACGCATTAGTTGGATACGAGCACACGAGAGTAACAAACTAATAACCGTAATAAAACGGATGAGACTGCATATATTGCGCACAAAACCGCCAGACAATCCGTGTGCTCCGTTGGATAAAGATTAAACCGAGGATTCCTAAAGCTTCTCCTTCAGCTACTTGTGTCTATCTCTGATGATCCCCTTCCAACGGCTGCCACGAGATCCATATGAGAGACTTATCCAGTGGAAAGATAAAAAGCGTCAACCTAATTATGTTTAATCTAGAAACTTTGCTGGCTCTCGTGCGTCTACGTTGCAAGATCAGATTCTTCGTTTTTTTTTCCCTCGTATTTGTCAAAATGTGTAATGTATAAAAATATTTTTCCAATTGGCAAAGCCCTGGCAGGCAAAAGGGTGGTAATAAACGTGTCTGCTTGTATATAGACTGCTTGTATAGGTCTGCGCAAGCTCGACACAAAAGCGAAGCTTTTGAGCCACGCGTCTCCAGTCTTTCACAAACCGCGAAACTCCCGCCTTTAGCCCGAGACCACCCGGGAATATAAAATCGTGTTGTGTTGTTAGTTATTCGCATAAACACCTAGACTTTACATCTCATTATCCTTTTATTCTTTCGTACATTGTTTTTTCTCATTGACTTTTTATCCTGCTCAAGTGTTAAAACGTGCTGTGTATTTATTTCTAACCGTTGCACAAACTAAAGACCAAAAAAAAAAAAATCAAATTCAACAGTAAAATTACTTGATGCTTTAATTATTTTAGTACGTCACTCTGGGGAGAGAGAAAAAGAGAGTCTTCAACTTTTACATTGGCTCGCTGTGTCTTGTGATAATTAGATTGACTTAAAGTTTGTCCTTTTTTCTTCTTCTTCTTCTTCTTCTCTTCCTCTTGACTCGTTTTTTTTTTTTTTATTTATTTTTTCCTCGTTATCGTGCTCGCGTTGTTAATATCACCTCGGCTTCACTCCTCCTCGTCACTTGGAGGCTTTTTTTACAGTGTGGGGTCACCAAGTCGCAGGGGCGATTAAAAAAGTTTAACTGGATATTCTAGGGGCTAGTAAGGACAACTGAGACTCGTTCAAAAGGTGTGGGAAGTTTTAAAATGGATGCCATGTTCTTGAAAAAAAAACCAAAAAAAAAAGACCAAGTGAAGGATGAGCACGACAAAGATCGTATAAGAATGATAGCTGCCTGCTAAATTGCTTCAAGTTTCATAAAATAAATCATATACATCAGAGTGAATAGTACAAAACAATTTTGGTTGGAAATATACTTTTCCTAGTTGGATAGGCGGAAAAAAAAACACTTTCATCACCTTTGTTCATAGCAAGTGTAGAAAGTTTTACCTGAAAAAAAAAAAAAAAAAAACTAAATCACTCAGTTGGTCATTATTCATGGGGAAAAATACGCAGAGTTAAATCTCATTTTAAATACTATATAATAGATAAGAGGACATGCAATTAATTTAGAAGAATATAAAACTTTTTTTCTCACGGCATATAATTTAACAATTAATGTCCAAGTGATGTGACTTGAAATATGCACTAATTTGTGCGAGTGACTATGTGAAATGTTTTGTTAATCTACAGACTGGATTTTTTTAAATACATCACAAGATTATTCACTATTGGATTGCAGATTTTATCATATTTAAAAGGTTCGTATATCTATGATAAAAATATTAATAATTTTTTATTTTATTGTTTTTATATAGCCTAGGTAAATTTTAGGTTTATATAAAAAATATTTTTGTGTATGTACATACTTGGAGCACTGTATGGCGAGATAAAAAGAAGAAATAAGGCAAATTGTGAAACTGTAAAGCCACGTATGGGCAATGAGCTTTTGTGAAATAACGACAATGTAGGCTTTCAGTATTTCAAATCGGCCTAAAACTTTACTACCAAAATTCCATGTGCTGTTTGACGTGGAATTTCGACAGACAATTGACGGATTAATACGAATATTCGCTTGGTCATTAGGTATATAGTGATATTAAAATATATAGAGCTGAAAAAGAGTAGCTAATAAATATTTAGTGAGTTTTTATTTAATTGACGCACTTGGTGGTTGGACAAATTCCCAGATTTTGGCCCTCACCCATGCAAACAGGAATTCCACTTGATAATACACACACACACACACACTAGTTCAGTGGAATGGAATTCGATCTAGTGATTGAAAATCGCCATTTCCAAACACTTGAATATCCGCGTGATCGATCGCTCTCGTTAAGTGCAAAGTTATTAAATAATCTGTCGATAGGATTTCTCCAATTCACACGTATATATAGTATAGATACGAATCGAAGCGACGTCGTGTCAACGCGATCGGCCGCCTGCGAGTTGTAGTTGAAGGTATAAGCGTGAAAAAAAGCACGAATAAAATTGAAAATTAAACGGAATTCGAGTGTTTGAAAATTGATGTGCATCGTGATAATTCCAATTCGATTTCCGAATTCTTCAGCAATGTCATCAGGTGCCGGATTGTCGCTGTGTTTCACGGTCTAGGTGATACATAATCTACAAATTGTATTTATTGATCGTTGAGTAATAGTTTGCCGTGAGACTGCTGAGGAGCTGCCAAGAATTTCTATTATGCTGGAATGATAATTGCAAAGTTTGTACTAACCCTTTGGCCAAATGCCTCTAATATTATCTAATGCAATTGTACTCAATCTAAATTTTAATGAATTATTTACATATTTTTTCGTAGTTTTTTTCATGAAAACTCGATAAATATGCGAAATATCGCAAAATATTACTAAAACTAAATAATTGGGGATTAAATTTCCTATAAAAAATGTAAATTAAATTTTTTTATATCTTCTGTAATTTTTGAGATATTTTTAAAAATTCGATTTTTTTTTTTTAATATCTCAATAATTAAGTGAAATACAGTAAAAATTTATTCCACATTTTTTGTAGGAAATTTAATTTCCAATTATTTGACTCTAATGAAATTTTTCATTATCTCGTGTATTTTTTGAGTTATCAAAAGAATAATGAAAAAAAAAAAAAAAAAAATGTAATATATGGTTTTTTGGTATTATAGTACTAGATTATAATTTTACCAATAATTAACCTGTGGATAAATTTCATCTAGTGCTATATAAGCCGTATCTTTTTAGATAAATCGAGGATTTAGTTTGAATTATGTGTCATGCAAGATTTTGCAGATTGTGCGAAAAAGTTTTTAACTCAAATTACTTGCAGCATTTTAAATAAACCAACTCGCCATCATAGTTTCAACTACGATTAATACAAAGAGAGAGAGTTTATATAGTGTGTGTCGTATAACTGTGAAAGAGATTAGAAAAATGCTTAAAATCCTTTAGCCAAGTTTCATTTGTGCAAGAGGAGAGTTTTATACGCGTGATAAGAAGTTTTAAGCAACTCACCAGGTATCTTTTTATGAATTTAAATTAATTACTAAAAAAAAATTAAGTGTGTTTCAAAAGAGAGAAAAAAAAAAAAAACTTGAAATAATGATATTTTACAAGTTTCAGATAAATAGCAAGAATTTGGATACGCCCAAGGACTTATTTGAGGCCACAGGCACGGAATAAGAAAATATACGGAATATTGCCAAACTCACCTCTATTTTACCTTCGTTCACTTTACTCCACAACGCATTTTCCCTCTATCAAATGGCCAGTACGTGAGTCCGATACGTTGCATCCGCACCAAAGTCCAGCCGATTCCGTACAGTATATATAGCCTAATGTCAGAGCCACTGTTCGAAGGTATCAAATGCAGGAGTCTGCTCGATCGCCGTTTTTCAAAAAGCCATTTCAATTTAATGTGCCGGAATGAAGCAGAATGTGAGTTATCGACAATTGACAAAATTAAAAAAGAAAAATTCGCTCCAAGTAAATTTAAAAAGCGTGAATTCTCAATTAATAGAATTGCATTACACACATATATTCATAAAATATACTTCACTATACATATATCAAGTGCAATTTTGCATTTATTGGATTTTATTCGAGCTATCAACTTGAACGAAATTCACATTGGAATTTTTCATTGTTGAAATTGTGAAAAAAGTAATGGTAGAAAATTTATTGGGATATATATTCGTCGAGTGTTAATCATGAGAGAGATCATACTATATACACAATTAATCTAGATTCATATAAAAATATAGATATAGATAATAATAATGAAATTTATGCTACATTGAATTTAATTACTTGGTCTTTTTCTAGAATCTTTCATCACAGCGGTGACCTTGGTCGTTTTCGCTTGAAGAATGTCAATTTATTGGAAGACAATTCTCTGCCTCGGGTGTAGTTTATAACGAAGGATTGAAATTCCAATACACATCGGAGAGTCGTTGGACAAAACACGAGTGACGTCATTGCGTCCATATCCCACGATCGATCTTGCCAACTCGTGCACTTGAGATTTATCGCTGTTCTTTGGGGAAATGATGAGCTATACACCAAGTGTTAGATACTCCATCGGATAAATCCAATGGTGATAAAGGGAGAGAAAAAAAACATGATTTACTCGATACAGTGATATTATTCGTTGTTTTTTTGTTTCTATTCAGCCCGATTTCGCATGCAGATAAAAAAATTTGAGCTGTAAGCCCGACGGACTATTTGTCGACTTTTACTACTGCAGAGAGACGAGGGCGCGATAGCGAGGTACTGGTCCGAGCCAGGTGATCCGTACGAGGCAAGTTCAACGTGTTGAGTGTGTATTGAATATCGGCGAAGCGTGTCCTCGACATCCTCCGACACTCTACCACAAGCTCGTCACCCAGGTGAGCCATTCTCTGTCCAACACATTGATATAGTGTGTAACCGTTGGCCTCGGTAATAAGCAGAGCCTCCTAGAGCCATTTTCCCGTAAATAGCAGCCGTGTTGCCCACGGAAAACACCATAAATATCCGACTGTGACCTTAAAAGTTAAAAGTAGAATTTTATCCGCATTTTATCACCATCTGCCAACGCTGTCCATCACGTTGAATCATCCCACATTCACCTTCTCATTTATAATTCTCATTAAACTGTTTATATATCTACATACAATGAGATTTTCATTGCTCTCTATTCGGATTTTATGGCTGCAAATGTTTCACTGCGAATTTATAATGTTATCACTCTCGTATACACGATGATATTTTCGATTGATTTTTTTTTTTTTTGTACAAAATTGCATGAATTTTCGATGCAAGTGGGTGATTTTTCGGTATAAACGGCATTTTTACGATTTTTGCAACGTGATTTTAATTGAATTTTATTTAGAACTATTTTTTAATGTTATGCGAAAATTTTCAAAATGGTTAAATGTAAGAATTTTTACTTACTGCACTCCTGGGGACGTCCAAACTCACCAAAAGCTCGGGAAGAACTGTCAGTTTACGAGGGAAAATCCGGTAAGCCAGGCTCTACTGATAATTTTTAATTGCTTTTTGATATCTCCGACTCATAAGATAGCAGGTACTGAAAAATCAATACTTTCGAGCGTCGTGTCAATTTTTCCCGGGCTTTCGACGAGTGCAAACGTGTCAAGGCGAGTACAGTGAGTTGAAAGTTTTTTATATTACTATTTTTATGAATTTTGCACACTCCTTATATGCGAAGCTAATTTTATGAAAACTACCGCTATGTATAGACCAGGGCTGTGCTCTATGATTAAACCATTTTTTTCTTCGTTTTACAGTTGCAGGTGCGGGTTTTCATGCAAATTTCCACACGCAGATTTATTGAAGGAAAACAAAAATGGCACGGCTAAAACTTTGCAAACGGTATATGTGTGCGTCAGATTGCCAAGCCAAGTTTTCTACTGTAATATAGCTATGTTGAAATTCAGACATCACGCGAAACTGCGTCATTTCCAACCATATGGCGGTTACTTCCGTAGTTGTATGTATAACATTAGTAGCTTCCTCTACGTCGCATTAATTGAATGATCAATAAAGCGGCGGTGAGTATATAAATTTTCTGCTGACAGAGATTTTTTTTTCATTCACGTCTGTTTCAGGTGCAACTCTATATCCGCTTGTGCGGTAAAAATGTCACGAGTATCTCTGCCGCGAGATGTGACATAACAAAAGGACTTTATGCATATAAAGTGTCGACGGACAAAATGTGCCGAGAGACAACTGACCGCGAGGACTTGAAATCCTCACTAAATTCGCACGTGAATGCAGGTATAATGGCTCGTACAACAATACCGCTTGATTATTGTCAAAAAAGCGTCATTTGCAGCTCAAGTAAGCTGCAAAAACTGATTCTGTGGTAAGTGGAAAAGTTTAAGAAGGGTAAAATTAAAGGTCTATACCTTATATACCTTATAGCAGTGTAGATATTATGCTTTATCTCATCGTTATCATTATTGTACAGGTATTTCATTTTTTGCAAACTATTTGCGCCGTTTTTTTGCTGCCTAATTTATCGCACGTCACAATGAATAAGTAGTAGATTTTTCCGTGAAAAGAAAAAAAAAAGATTTCGGTAATCCTCTGATACTTTAGATCGAAAGTGTTTCGGATAAATATGCGGATAAAATTCGCTCGCTCTCGTTTTCTCATCGTGATAGCAACGCGGAATCAAAGTTAATTTCAATATCAATTTCAATTTTCTATTATTAAACTTACCACTAATGCCTCTTTATCTTTAAGTCCCTCAAGCGCAACAGGTGAGGGTAATATTGCATTTGCATTCTTTTCTGTGTGTGTGTGTGTGTGTGCAAACTCTCGCACTGTTTTTTATACGCACAAAAAAGTGCAAAAGTTGGTGGAAATAATGTAAATAGTGGGAGCCATTCAGTGATTTTATTTGGAAAAAATTGAGAGGAAAGATAGTGCAGCTCGATGAATAAGTTGTCGATGATATGAAATGTAGTAGCCAAAAGTTGAAATACGCGGAAATCGATCATTTTAGCTTTTTTTTCTATTTTCTATGACAAATGCTGACTAATGCATTGGATATTCCAATTTTTGAATTGATAGATATGTCCTAGTCACGTTGACATCCATGACTTATTCTTCCTCCTTTTTAAAAATATTCAATGTGACATGAATATGGATTGAAAGTTCACGAATGCAGACGAGGGACATTCTATTGAGATTATGTGAAATCGTGTCGTCAATTTTTAGCTTCCCACGAAAATATCAAAATGTAAATTACTCGAATTACTGTCCTGCCTTTATTAGTATGCATACGAGTTCGGCAAAAAAAAATGTACAATAAAAATTTCTCGCGTCAATAATGTTCAAGAGACGGTATATAATATGTGCTTTTTTTCGTTAATATCTCGATAACTCTGTAAATAAGCGAAATAACGTAAAATACTATTTGAGTCAAATGATAAAAAATTTAATTCTCTATAAAAAATGTTAAATACGTTTTTTTTAAATATTTTCCTTAGTTTTTAAGATATTTTGAAAAAATAAAAATTTCTTAAAAACTCAAGGAAATATATAAAAAAAAAAGTTTATTTCACGTTTTTTGTGGGGAATTTAATCCTTAGTTATTGACTTTGATAAAATGTTTTGATATTTCGTATATTTTCCAAATTATTATCAAAAAACTGAAAAACAAAATTGCATGTAATGTGTATAGAAGCTTGATGCGCACTTTTGATTTTCTCTGTGTGACAATGCGATAGTTTCTGTGTTTTTTCTTCAGTGTCTTATATATCTGAACAAAAAAAGACAAAAAATGTCTTGGAATCAAAGTAATTTCTTGACATTTGCCTGATTAAAATTTTTTTTCTTGCAAGAAAATTATTAAGAACCCTTGGGAAATCTTCACTTTTTTCCGTTTGACGTATGTGTGTAGAAGTTGAGTTGATGTGTTGTTTTTGTTAGATATTCCGCCAAACTTTAGACGAATTTGACGATGAGTCGGTTATTAAAAAAAAAAACAAAATAGTGAACAAAGTGCAGTTATAACTATAAAAAAGTAGTGAAAATATTTTTATCAAGTCATCAAAATCTGATACGACCACAGCATAAATCTTGTATGGCAATTGAAGGCTGTCGAATAATACAAACCTGAACGTGTGACAAAAGCGACTGTGGTAACGTGATGGAAGATGAATGTCAATAAGTTTTAGAGACACGTACTGAGATATCTCCACCGGGGGTTGTACGTAGATTTTAGTGTTCATATCGAATGAATAATATTCAAACTTAAATACAGCAAGTTGTATTGTTCAGTTTTACTTTAAACTTTAATATAACGCCCTGTCTGTAACCGAAGAAAATTTTCTCGCATGAAAATCTATATTCAAGTTGATCAATTTTTTATATTCAGCGAGTAATAAATTTTTCATTCGATTCAAAGAGTGGATTTAACTCGCTATTTACACGCGATCACGAGTGTTGAAATATGTAACTCACCAACGAGTAATTCAAAACCTGCCAATGAGCACAAGATTGGATATATTCGACTGGTTTTATGACCTTGTGGGTTTATAGGGGCAATTCTGATGCCCTTACACCACAGATATTTAATACGACACGTAAAAATTTTATGTTCAGCTATTATATTTTTTTGCTGAGCTAACTATAATCCATTAATCTTTTTTTCTTTCATCTCTGCAAAGTATAATACTTGATATTTGTAAATTTCCTGACAAATTCGACTAGAGATCGAGGAAACTACTGAAATATATTCTCATGAGTATGTAACAATACTAGTATTCAACATGTTCTAACATTTTGCCATGTCAAAGCCGTCAGAATATGTGCAATGTGGCATCAGTTGTAGCACTCGGCTCCAAATTTGCGACTGAAGGCTTACCTCGAGCACGCACGAGTTCGTGATTACTCATACGGAAGTGTCTGCTACTGACTTTTCGAATTTATTGCACTGCGTCACAACGTAAGATATATATAATACACATACATCTATATATTTGTCACGTAACTGCTTTTTAAAAATCGATGAAAAAAAAAAATTTCTGAAACTTTTCCTTGAAAAACAAAAAAGTAATCAATCACCGGTGTTGATATAACAAAAATTTAATAAACTTAAAACCTTCAATAGCACACTCACAATTTGTTGAATGAGTGCACAAAAATTGAGGTATGAAAAATCGCTATTTATAATCGAATTTCATTGAAACAGGTTAATGAGAAAATTTGGATTAATTTTTATTGATTGTCACGGGCTACTAATAGCCCAATAATTGCCTTAATACCCGGGCTATTATCATTGACAATTATATACACTACAAATAGGATATTTAATGTGACATAAAATTTAATCTCACAAAGTATATTTTGATATAACATCACATACACATTGTGACTTTGCGCGTATAGTGCAAAAGCTGCTTTTGCGCTAATAGCACTCTAAATCATAAAACTTGTAGATTGAACTGTGCAAGTTTGTTTTTCTCAACTTGAAATTCAAATGGACGCACTACTGTATGTTGGCACAGAGTGTTAGCGATATGTTGTTGGTGTGGCGCATGTGAGAAAAGCCCACGAGCGAGTGAGTGGTGATACGAGAGAGAAAAGAGGCTAGTCGATCCGATGGTTCGAATCTGCTTTGATCAAGTCATAGTAAACATTCACCCGGATCACGGATGAGAGCCTGACCCTGTCCGAACTCACGATAGAAGCCCATCTATGCCCCTTTCGTCCCCTCACTCGCTGCAGAGTTAACAATTACGGCACTCATCATTGATGAGGGGAAATAAAAAAAATCAGAGTGTGACACAAAGCTCACCCTGCTGCCACTTTTAATTGTATTAGATTTGGAAAATTGCGGTTGAGAGGGCGAATAAATAAAAAAATTGTCACGAAAATTGTCTCGCGACGTGAGCTTTTTTCGACAAACTTTCAATGAATAAGTTAGTAAATAACGCACACGGCAATGTGCGCGAGTCAATGAATTTTAACGCTTTTTGTTCAGGATTACGCTCCATTGAAGCCTTTATATCCACCCGGTGAAAATACACAGCTCCAAACACTCCCAGGAACAATGGGCGTGTCAGTCCCTCTATTTCCCAGCAATTCGTCCCTTTTTTTCTTCTCGTATATACACATCCGTTTTGATAACAAAGAATATAAACTGCGCAATTTGGCCGGGTAGAGCATCGTAAGTTGTTTTTTTTTTTTTTTTAAGTATTACACGTTAACTTCTTGCGTGTGCCCGTTCATGACAACGAGCAGCCAGAATTTTTTTCTTCCCTTTTTTTTGTGCGTGTGTTTGTGTACACACGCGATTTTCACTCGCTGTATAAATTCAAATGCTTCAGCTTGAATGCAATGGATCTGGGCCAGTATAGTTGACTTGCTCGCGTTGTTTTCAGAAGAAACACCACGCGAGAAGTGTGACTGATGTGGGTGAGAAAAAAAAATGGCAAGTTAAACGCGCGCAATGTTGAAACAGATGGAGTGTTTTTTTTTTATTTGATTGAATATCGTTTGTCAGGCGTATTAATCCTGCGCAATGATTTATCGTTTGGTGTGAATTCCAATTGGTATATAGCAACACTCTCCACAACGTTAAAATAGCATATATAAATAAATTCCATGTTCAAACTGAATATATAACGCCACGAACATCAGCAATTTATTGTTGCCCATGCATTCATTATTTCGAGTGTCATAAATACAAAGCATATACATTAATTGAGAGAGCGGAGGTACTTCTTCTAAAAGTTAATTACAAAAGTATTTTCCTTTGTTTACAGAAATCCCAGTGGAGGGAGCGGCGTGGTCGTTGTCCGGGGAATTACCATCAATTCACATCAGCCTGCAACAATGCGGCGACAATCAAGACGGTCAACTGGCAGCGGTGTGGGATCAACGACTTGATTCCCTTGTCTTGAATTAAGTGGTCAAAGGTATATCACAATGATGAACAACAGTGATATTTACCTACTGGGCTGGGAGGAGTCGTCAACGCTGATGATTCAAGACTTGAATCAAACATTTTACAACTCGAGCATTGACGCAAGCTCTGGCGACGACCTGTGGAACCTGGCAAGCGACCGGGCCGGTTTGGCCGTCGTTCTTTTTCTCTTCTCAGTTGCCACGGTTTTCGGCAATTCACTCGTCATCCTGGCAGTATTTCGCGAGAGATATCTACACACAGCGACAAATTATTTTGTCACATCGCTCGCATTTGCCGACTGTCTCGTAGGACTGGTGGTCATGCCATTCAGTGCAATTTACGAAGTGCTGGAGAATCGCTGGCTCTTCACAACCGACTGGTGCGACGTGTGGCGATCACTCGACGTACTCTTCTCCACTGCCTCGATCCTAAACCTGTGTGTCATCAGTTTAGATCGATATTGGGCAATCACCGATCCATTCACGTATCCCACACGAATGAGTCGCAAACGAGCGGCCATTTTGATTGCCACAGTTTGGATATGCTCGAGCGCCATCTCATTTCCCGCCATTGCGTGGTGGCGTGCCGTACGGACCGAGGAAGTGCCAGAGGACAAGTGCCCATTTACAGAACATTTGGGATACCTGATATTTTCGTCGACCATTAGTTTCTATCTGCCGTTATTCGTGATGGTGTTCACGTACTACAGAATATACCGGGCGGCTGTGATACAAACGAGAAGTCTGAAACTTGGCACGAAGCAGGTTATGATGGCGTCCGGTGAACTGGAACTAACTCTGAGGATACATCGAGGTGGTGGAACAAACACTGATGCTCGACATCTCTTTCGAACTGCCTCTAGCACACCGGAGGATCTTCAAGACTTGGAAGAGCCTTTGACATTGCACAACAATGGACTCACTCGAATGCCATCAACGAAGATTAACAACAAGCAGAATCTGGGCAAGAATTTTTCACTCTCAAGAAAGTTAGCCAAGTTTGCCAAGGAGAAAAAAGCTGCCAAGACCTTGGGAATTGTTATGGGAGTATTTATTGTTTGTTGGCTGCCATTTTTCGTCGTCAACCTATTGTCAGGCTTCTGCTCAAGGTGCATCTGGCAGGAAGAAATGGTTTCAGCAGCCGTCACGTGGCTAGGATGGATCAACAGTGGAATGAATCCGGTGATCTACGCCTGTTGGAGTCGTGACTTTCGACGGTAAGTGACTATCCTCTAGTTTCACCTCGCTTCCGCCTGCCAAATTGCTCGTTAAGCCCTAGCTATTACGCCTGACTCGGATGATAAAGAAAAAAACTCGCTTACAATCAGCAATGTCTTCATCTTAGTCTACTTTACGGCTTTTGAAGCCCTCGACAAAAAAAAAACGTCCAATTCCATTAGATCTACGTTGTGGTGGTGGTGGTGGTGGAGGGTGGAGGGCGCATGAGAATTTCACAAGGAATTTTTTTCTAGATCCAAGCAGGATCATTGCTATGAAAAAGTCTTCACGCTTTCATTTTATTTGAGCAGCCGTTTTAGCCAAATTATATACCATTGTCGTATAACTGCCGTATATGAAATCTTATGGTGAAAAAATGATGATAATTATCGGTGAACAGACTTTTCCCTTTTTTTTTAAAAGGAATCTTTCCGATTTTAACTTTTTTCATTGGTGAAATTTATTCGATTTTTTTTTTCAACTTGGGTATTTTTTTTTGTTTTTGTTTTTTTACTTGATATACATTTTGCAATTGCTTCGCGTTCGCATCGAGTAAATTGCTACTCGAAATACTCTGTCAATTAGCGGATAAAATTCAATGAATAACCGAGGGAAGTAATTAAATTTGAATAAATATTATATGAGGATAATGCGTGGAATATATGTCATATTGGTGAATGATTTTTATCTTTCTACAAGTTGCACTACCTTTTCAAAATGCGGGCTTTTGGATGTCAATTAGTAAGATTGGCTGAAATGAATAACGAAATGTTTTTCCATAAAAGTGAGGAATAGCTTTAGCCTTCTCTCGCGCGCGCGAGTATAGTGAATCAACAGGAAAAAAGTGGATTTGAAAGCGAAAAAAAAAAGAAAAAAATTCGATGGATTTTTTCTTTTATAGCATTGAGTATAAAATAATTTTAACAAACCAGACAGTAAATTTTTTATATTTACCTCAAATCGTATGATAGTAAATATAGCTTTCTGTTCAATATAAAAATTTATCAATCATATACTCGACTATAAATAAAACTCAATATATGACAAATAAAACTTTTCCCATTTAGAGGATAAAATAAATATCCAATAGTAAAAAAAAAATATATTGACTAATGGAAGTGATAGGGTGTTTAACATCACCTGTTCGACATCACTTTGTGAAAAGAAAAAAAAAAAAAAATTGCGCTGCTGCCAGTGCAAATCTTTGATAATTTTTTTTCTCTCATCGCAGATTCTTCAGACACTGCAAAAAAAAAAAATACCGCGAAACCTCTATCGACAGGCATGTTACTGAAAAGAGTGCAAACTTTTTTAAATTTTCTTCAGTTCAAAAAAAAATCCACCATAAAAAAAACCACTCGTTGCGAAATTACTGCATCAACATTTTTTTTTTTTCATCATACAAACAAACATACAAAAAAATAAATACGGTAATGGAAATTTTTTTTTTGCTTGTAAACAAATTAAAAATTTGTTTCAAGTATACTGAAAATGATTCTGAAAATGATATACTGAAAAAATTTTCTATCGCAATCAAAGAAAAATTATCAAACTTTTTATTTTAATACAATATCCAATTATAAAGTTGATGCAGCCATTATATAAAAAGGTATAATGGTTAATTGAAAGCCCCAAGATGGCAAAAGCTTGAGTTCCACTCTCTAAACTCATAAAACGAACAGCTTGTTATTATTTTATATGTAAAAATAACAAAAATAATATATAAATTTCCTCGGTGCACTTCTGACCTCAACGACTCGCCGGCAATTTCAACGGCTGCTACATCAACACACAGAGTGTAGTCCAGAATGTAGGCAGGGATGTTTGTCCAACAATTAAACGCTAGCTGGCAATTAAGCTAAATATGTACAGAGAATAGTAGAATGTATGTAAAGATGAGCACAGAGGAGCCACACGTGAGAAATTCAATCTGTCAAATCACATCTTGCTCATTGTGCAGCTGTTTTATTGAACTTTCAAGGTTTTGACGTATGCAATGCATGTATACATTCAAAACTCATGGTAGAGATATATGATCCATTTACTGCGTCTAACCCAAGTGCTGCCTGGAAACAATGGTCGAATTGTGTATTGGTTTTCGTGTAGACTTAAACCAGGCAAACAATATTAATCCCGCAGGATTCATGGAAACCTAATTTTACCTGACCTCGCTTCATTAAATACATATCTATCGCAGTGTGGAATCTAAATGCAAGAAATTACCCAGAAAATAAACTATAATACTAATACTTATCGTCCATCTATAGAGAAAAAAAAAACGTGACAACGAGAGGACATTGAAAAGTTTTCCAAGGGGAAATATTCATTTTCTATTTCCATTTATCTCCTCTTCACAACTTCAACATTGTAAAAAAAGTTTCATTGGACACTCCAAGGCTCATGCGACAATCTCAGCACAGCGAGGGTGAGATTTTTTTTTTTTTTTTTCAAGTTTTCTTCGAGAAAAACACTTGAAAATAAATTTTTATCAGTTTGCACGTTATTGAATGTGTTTTTATTGCAGGTTTGCTCATGATTGGATCTTAACCGAGGGGATAATGGGATGTCCTTGGGAAGTGTGGAGGAAACATGTGTATCGTTAATCTTGGAGAACTTTACGATTAGACTTGTATACAGCAATCCATCATGATGCATGTAGTCAAGCCGATGGCAAAGCGACTCGTCTTTCTCCGCAAGCTCTGTACACGTCTATAATATCCTGTTTACTATCGGTTGATGCAACGTAAAACCCCCGGGAGAACAGCTTGCTATCATGTGATTAACTAACACAAATCTGACTGGATGCGCACGTTTAATCGCAGATGAAAAGTGAGTGTTTCCAAGTAGATTGAGCCAAGTTCAAAAATGAGTTTCTTTATGGTTAGAGTTGATGTATCGACGACATCACATCAGAGAAAATGTGATTGAACGTGAGGGAGGATGCAACTTACAGCATCGCAGCTGGCAATCACAAGATCCAAGTTTTGTTTCAAATCGATGAGTCGACGGCGACGAGAGCAATTCGCCAGCCAGGTAATTCAATCATTTTTTTTTTTATTTCGCACACATCAGTCTGTCAAGATAGAACCCAATCTACAAGGTCAATAATTGCAGTAGTCTTGTATCGCAAGAGGTGTGGAAAAAATTCAGGCTGGAAAAAAAGGACAAATGGATGTAGAGTGCTTGGGACAAAGTGGAAAAGAGAGATCTGTATGTGTCCTACACTATACTAACCTTTCAATTTGTGGCCGTTAGTATTTCTCCAACCCTGTCGGTTTTCAACGCTGCTTTTTATCATCCGGCCTCGCCTCGCGTTCGCCCATGCGTCTTGGTCAATGTACTGCATGCTTTGATGAAGTGATTGATCGTCCGATTCAAAGGACCTGGTGTTCCTATTGCATTTGACACACTGCTACAACTACAAACTCGTTACCAACTGAAATTACCTCTAACACACAAGTTAAAACTTATTTTAATAAACCATATTATATTTTCATGATGTGGTATTTTTGGTTGATAGATAATTAAGGATTAAAAAGGCCGAGTAAAAATATAAAACCTGTCAGTGTCAATTTAGGATGTTGAAAGTTTATCCCAGATGTTCCAAATCTCGGGAATGGATCTCCGATATTTCCATGTCACTTCTCTCCTAGAGTTTTTATATCTCTTTTTATATATATATATATAGATATTCAAGTGCTGTCGTTTTTAGATCTTTTGCCAGTTTCAGCCTCGTGTCTTGCTATATCAAAATCTCTGTGCCATCGATGCATCATGAGATACGTTGTGATAACGCCTGAAAACAAAGACAGAAAGTTTTCCCACTCGTGCTCTTCATGGCAAACTTTTTTTTTTTTTCCTCAATGTCACAGATATGTCGCCGTTGATCCATGGAACAAAGGTATACAATTTTCTCGAAATATTGATGTTGCCAAGCAATCATTTTTTTTTTATTCCAAAAGCTATATTTCGATATCTAAAAAAAAAAAAAGATTATTTTTGATTGATAAAGAGGAATTTAAGTGATTTTAATTGTTGACAGGCCCAAATAATTTGGATTAGTTGAATGAAAAGATTTTAGGGAGAAAAATAGAAAAGAATGATAATAAATTTGTGGACATTCATCAACCTCGAACAAGCCCGATGTGCGCGGTTACCCAACGCCCAATTATTTATATTCTACGAAAGATCGTCGAACTTGCCGGATTAATTTCTTCGAATTAATTAAGTCAGCCGTGCGAGGCTACGTTAATTACGTTAGCCTTGCCTCCGCCTCTTCCTGTTCTTCACCTTCATCACAGCCGCCACAAATTTCACTGCTCCTTGGGTCATTGTACAATTTATCTGAGCTTCATGCAAACAGTGAGTACATTTTTAGTCTGCAAGAGAGTATTTTGTGTCTATATACACACGGAATAGCTCAGTATAGAATTACACTTTTGTCATTTGTACTAACCAGTGTCGAGTCATTAAATCCGGTGTTAATCTAAACGTCAAATCGACAGGCGTGTGCACGCAAACACATGAAAAAGTGATTGCAGCACGCGCGCGTCTATGTGCTCTGTCTATCTATGACTAAATTAAGGCCCAACCTAAAGGTTTAATACACCTACAGAAGTGTCCAGGGCGTCAACCAAACGGCTAGGCTACCCTTCGTGCAATCCCACGTGTAACTATCACGCTTCACGGATATTTACCCGGGGTAAATGTAAAATCGATGCCTGCCTGCTCACTATATATGTATACCGTCGACTACTAGGCCGGGAGGCCTTACTGTAGTCATATCGCACGCCTTTCGTCTAGAATTCACTGGTGAAAAATGAATCTACAAATACTTTTAGTTTAATGGAGCTTCGCGCTCACTCTGCTGATATATCTCGTCTAGATTTTATAATGCACTTATTACCAACACATCAAATGCCACAGTGGGAGTTTTTTTGTATTCTTTGGCAAATCCTTCAGGAATAATTTAATCCAGCGTTATTTGTGATATGATGAAATTTTCTCGTGTGTAAATAATTCGTAGATGTATGAATTATTTAAATACACACAGTATCAGTGGGCATCCCATCATTAGAGCTTTAATTTGACGTCATCTTTTCGCAACGGTTATCCTTGTCCAGTGATCGAAGGCGTGTAAGCCCCTGGCGGGTCTCGCAGGCGTGTGTAGACCACGATCTGATGGCTAGACGCCGGCAAATCCGGTTATCTAAAAAATCACGTGGACAACTGAGGAGGAAGCAGCGTCTTATATTACACTTGGGTACGAAGGATGAAAAGGGCAATGAGGAGGATATGAAAAAGCCGATGACGGCCATCATGAAAACCTGAAAATAATATTCAACGTATGTATAGAAAAAAAAAAATTATTTATGATATTAAAGATGATAATGTGTTTTTTTACACGCACTAAATTTCTGCCAATCGCTCTTTTTCAGCTGTGCTCCCTTAATATTATATGGGAAAAATGAAAATCCGCTGGCTGTGAGTGAGAGCCTCCCCTAAGTGAGGTGAATGGAAATTACTTTGGGAAACACTCTGGGATCCGCTTCTCCACCAACGACTTAATGCGATTCACCTCCAAGCGTGAGACCCTCTACGCTGGAACGCAGCAGCAGCAGCAGCTCTCCTCTCTTCATGTGGATGTGAGTTAGAGGATTCGCAAAAGTGAAGCACAGAGGAGAATACATGAAATTCAGGAGTAAGTGTATACATTCCACTTGATGAGACGGAAGCAATCCCATTATCGTCAGAAGTTTCGCTTGATTTTCGAAGAAAAAAAAAAGAGGAATCCTTTCAGGGATACATCAGCCCGCATCATCCGTGCTTTTGTGTGCATTAAATCATGAGAAATCGTCATTTGATCCGGCAGCTGGATAAATAATTACTAGGCATCTCTCTGGGTAAGAAAAAAAATTGATGCATCCTTCGAGAGCGTTCATTTATTCACTAGAAACATGTTTCTTGAAATGCCCGTACCACTCGGAGGCTTTCGAGTGATATATGTGTATGCAGACTGGAGCAAACTTTTAATTGAATTACGCTCGAAGACACTTTGTAATCCACATTGGTCTTCTACGATGTTGTTCTCATGCACAAATTCTTGACGCTGCCTATTATTATTCGTGCACACTCTGACATTATAGAGTTGAAGTTTATGCGCGCGCGCGCGCACACACAAACTTCTCGAGAATTTTTTCTTTTTTCTTTTTGTTTTCCCCATTGGATTGAAGCATTATAGGCAGTAGCAGCAGCAGGCGTCAATTTAATTCGAATCTAGAGGAATTTTACCTTTCTAGCGAGTGTGAGCTGTGTAATAAATTGTAAAAAAAAAAAAGTAAATTGCCAGGAAATACATTGCACGTAGAGTCGGATAAGAGAGGATAAAAACCCTTGGCATTTCAGGTTAATACGTTTTGTCTAATTTCGTGCAAGGAATTAAAATGAAACGATCGTCTTTTTAATCTGCCTCAAGCAGCACACTCTATACAGATCATATAGCTCAAAGTCGGCTCGTCGACGAGCATTTTCATGCGTTGCATTCGATTTTATCGTCAATATTGAGCTGCTCCATGGGATAATATTAAAATTACTACTAGCATATAAAAGTTCCAAAGAGCCCAACGGGCATTTTGCTTTATATTGAATTTTATTATGAAGAAGACGACGACGACATTATATTGATCCTCTATCTATTTCACTTGCTCAACCGTTTTCAGACAACTATGGTTAATTTACTAGAATAAACTAATGAATATCATAAATACATTAAAGATGAAAAGACGTGTGCGCACGCGCGGTGTATATCTCGAAACTGACACGCGAAATTCCCTACATTTGTAGCGAGAATTTCACGACAAAGATTGAGTCTGCCGAAGCAACTAATTTACGTAATTCTCTTGGGCTGCCTTTCTCAGCTTACATATTCACCTGACAATATATACATATGTATCCCACGGATATATTCATCCCCGTTATTAAATATTTATTACAAGGGAAGATTATATCGTCATGACAATTTTTATCTCTTGCAAAGTAGAGTATGTCGTAAAAAAAAAAAAGTTTTCGTGAGCACGTTCATCAGTGCCACACGGTCCCAACATGGCAGACAAACCTCCATCGCGCAGACGAATCTTTAGATAATGATAAGACACATTGGATATATCCAAGGCTATCTCGCTGAGAAGCCGATGACGCGCATAAAAGACACAGAGAGAAGAAAGATGAAGAGACATTGGATTGAGTCGATATGGAAGCCAAGGTCTGCTGGCGAAGAAGCGCCGCCAAGTCTGCGAATCATGGTCCGCGTGCTTTGGAAGATTTCAAGCGGCATTTTACTCACTCTTGCTCAACCCTCGACTCGACTCTCGCTCTCTCTCGGCCAGAGAGACTAATAGAAAGAACGAGTCATAAATTCAGCACGTCCTCGCTTACTCCTCTCGTGCAGGACTCGTGCTGCCCTGGCTATAGATCTTCATCCAAGAAAAATGCATGCTGCAAATCGTGTGCTCATTTTATCCTTAATAGAGCCATCAGCTGCTGCCAATCGTTATCAAACGGTCATTTCATGTCCGGTACAAATTATTTCGTGCCGGCAAATTGAATCAGTCATTAGCTTTGATTAGCTGAATCTCACGTTCCGCACGCTCAGTCTCTCTCTCTCTCTCTGTCTCCCGCCTCGGTATTCGTGCTCTCAAGTATCTGGTGCTTTCAATCAATTTTTAGCTTGTGAAATTTCACCCTCGGGTTCTTTTTTTTCTCTTCATAGCCTCTCGCTCCCCTGCAGTGTGTGCTTCGTGTCACATTTGATGTGTTTCACAATCGATCAAGCTGAAGTCTTGGTTCCTTAGCTCTCTGATAGCAATCATTTCCTTTAGCTACGTGTCTATATATATAGTATATTATGCTAGCCCGTTTTATGCACAGATTTATATAGTTCACGATAGTTCTTGTCATTACCCGACTGAGTAACTCTGGCCTCCAATCTATAGAATATTGACCATAAAGCCCTCCCGGGCTTGAAACGCCGGCTTTTCGGACTCTATCACCACACTATTACGTGGACTAGTTATTTCACGAAAATACCGAGCTGCTCAACGGCGATATCTGGTATCAGGTATATATCTCCATCAATCTTTCGATTTTTTTTTCCTTTCCTCCCTGCAGGATAATAATCCGTCTACTTCGTGCACGATCCGAAACATATATACCCATACACACACACAGTGAAACAATTGACAGTCAAACAGTTTATTGCTACGAAGAAGAAATTCTTTGGGGAAGGGAAAAAAAAAAAAATTCGCGCGTTGAATATCAACGAGAGTTGCAAATTATACATGACATTTCTCTACACGACTGAGCGAACAAAGATGCTGTTATACTTTGTTTTTTTTTTATCTTACTATGTCAAGTACAAACTGCTAAACGAAAAACTTTACGAGCATTCTCTCGTTTTTTTTTTTGTTTTTCACTTTCGTCACTATATACCCAGCTCGAATTTTAGTTTAATGGATTTCAACATTGTTTAAAGTTGATATTCCCAGTTGAGTGTTCTCATAACTCGCTTCTACCACAAAGTTATACACACTCTTTGTGATGTGACAGTGGAAGTTGAAAAAAAAAAAAAAATCCTGAGACACATAGTAAGACTTCATATGCACTCGATATCAAAGTTTGAGTATATTGAAAGTATTGTTTGAGAGCGGGAAATGAGATTTTTCAGCCGATACATGAGCTATATTCTCGTGTGTGTTGAGTTATAAAGTGCAAGTACTAGGTTAAAATATGTGGGCTTCTGAGCAAGAAGATGTATGAGATTTTGTGAAAGAAGACACGCTCAACGAGGACCAACTGTGCCAGAGAGCTCAAAGTATATATATAACGACATACTTGAATTATTATAGTTTGAAAATAAATCTGTTGTATCGTACACTAGTAATAAACGGTGACACTCAGAAATATGACAAGCGAGAAGGAAAAAAAAAGGCACGCACACTACACATGAGTATGAAAACGGAAAGACCGGATTTAAGGATATAAATAAAAGTGCCTAGGTAAATATATATCATGAGAAATATACTCTCTGAGAAGCGACCACACGAGAGACATTTGCTCCTGTCAGCGGATAAACAATATCCCTCTCTTCTTACATAATACAACACCATGTACTTACAATCATTCTGACAAATAGCCTGGCAATAAAAGCCTTGCGCTCACACAGTAGAGAGGCCAAAGTGAAATGCAAAGGCAGTTTCAAGCATCAATCCGCATATTTTGTGTGATGTTTCGAGTCAAAGCCACGAAAAGTAAGTTTTCAAGTCAGCTTTTCAATAACTCGATTTTTATCTCTTGGGATATTAAAATAACAACTTGGCGGTTGTACGTGGTAATGAGATTTTTCGATGTATATTTTTACCTCCTGAACACACCGACGAACATAACCTCCTGGAGAGATAACACGACAAAAACGTTATTTTTGGTTGATTTCAACCTTTTAAACTGCAGGTATTTAAATAATACCTTAAACAAAACTAAATTCTGCGTTAAATGGCGGAGATTTAATTATCATTAATGACTGAAACACCAACCGCGATTTGGAATTTTCTTATATTTATATACACATTTTTACTCGTCGAGTAATTAGTTGATTGTCGAGACAAAGTGATGATGATTAAATAGGTAAAATCAATCATTAAATTGCTGACAAATGCTTTTAACAGCAGTTTCGTGTAGTTAATAAATTAATTTATCACTGCATTGCGGCGAGAGCATCACATGTTTACCCGGCAAACAGAATCTGTCTCGCTGATTATTCCGAATGATTATACTCCTGTGTGTGAATTTATGCCTCAAATACGTGCGATTAAACAGCCTCAGTGGGGAATTGTATACTAACATTCAATTACATCTTTTACGCTTCGAATTAGTGCATCAGCCGACATTGTCGGAATCGTGTGTACGTTTGTGTTTCAGGTACAGCACATAGTTACACACTGTTCAAGTTGTTTACTTTCAATTCACCAACCATCAAACGGAAGTTACAAATCAGTTTTATCTACTCCCTTGGGTAATTAATTTGCTGGATATGTTTGTTAATTTTTATTCGCAAAAAAATAACTATTTATTTCATTCGTTGTCTCTGTATCGATCTCTATACCTTATTTAAATTGTCAAATCGAGTTGTGAGTTGACATAATCTAAAAAATTTGGCACAGAACGACGAATCGAGGGTTTATTTTCTCTTGTTTTGATATATTTTCTACAGAATTGTCGATTTTTCTTCATAAAAAACGACAAAACGGTAAAAATTCGCGTATTATTGATGTAATTCTGTCGAAAATTGTGCAAGCAAGACAATGAGAAGACAATTTTTGAGGTAAAATAATATAATGAAGATGGAAAATGCAGACAAATGGTGCAGTTATATTTAAAAATCAATAAACTGCTAAATTTTAATTTTAAATAACTTTCTAATAGAGGCTACTTTCAACTCTATAACATATATACACTAATTAGTATTCCGTAAAATCCAACAGGCTTGCGTGCCAATGCACAACTGTGCCTTTAAGAGTATGCTTCCGTCACACAGCGTGAATTACGACTATTGTTTTATTACTTAACGTGTGTGCGGATGGTCGACATTTATTTTTAGATAATTTTTTTTATTTCTCTCTCTGGTGCACACAAGATATGTGTGCGTATATGAGTGAAAAAAAATAGAATTAAAACGCGAATGGGGGTAAAAAGTTAGTTGTAATTTAATTTTTCCCTCAACGAGCCACATACGCGAGGGAATATAACAAAGTACACAATTTTTATAGCACACATATGACAGTCGAACACAAATTTACTGTCTCTATAGAGTTTTCCATTGAAATCCTTTATAAAGCTTATAAAAAACTAATTTATGCTATATAAATGGAAATTAATAACACTGTAAGTTGATTATCTATTTAAAATTTTATCAGTATTAAAATTTGTGTATCAAAGTGTGGATAATTTTTTTCTTTTTGTTTCAGATATTTATTTATGAAGCATCTAATTTATGGATATTATGAAGAATGCTCTTAATTAACATCTTAAGCATAAATTTACCGACCACAAGTGACTTTCTACAATGTATATACATATACCTACAATGGCTGTTATACTTACGACGGTGATTTATGAAAGAATAACCAATTTCATTGAGAGCAGACAAATACGAAAAAAAAAAACGAGCAGAGCCCATATCTGAATTTCTTATCGTTATAGACACATATATGCCATCTTATCGCAGTGATTAAACAAACCCCTATTAGTGCTTGAGAGATTTCCCAAGCTCTGGCATAAGAAGCCAATCATTTTCCCGAAGATATCGACGTGAACTAAACCAAATATGATTTATATTGTAGGTAAAATTTGCATGTAATTTTTTATCCACTTATCAATTCAATTTTGGCAATCAATGAACAGTCATGTTCGATATTGAATAGAAAAAAAAAATCTTGATCAGGTCTACATGGAGAAAATTTAGTTGAATAATTAATTATATTTCCTTTCAGTACTTTCAAGTCGCCTGATGACACACGCTCTTTGTCGAAAAAGTTGATTTATTATCCGACAAGCATTGTTAGAGGAGAGTTGACGCCATTAATGGGTTATTTTTTTTTTTTTTGGCGGAAATCCAATCATCCACAGCCTCAATATCATTATGCAAATCATGCGCCAAAGCCCTTCTGCAAAAAGTAGTTTTTTTTTTTTTTAATGAGAAAAAAATTGAAATTGTTATCAACTCAGTTAGGTATTATATGGAAATATACTCTCTAAGTTTTATGTGAACAATATTCAATTGCAATATATGAAAGTTGTAAATTTTATATATTTTATATAGTTTTAATATCAAAGTTTATAGATTTAGTACAATCAATCATTTTGATATAAGTGCAGTGATAAAAATGAGAGAAAAAAATATATATACACATATATATTTTAACTCTTCTATCTTTGTGACAAAAGCATAATGCTGTGAATATATAATTCAAGTAGAAGGCAATTTAAAATTTTTCCATCTTTCTGTAGGTATGCCAAATTCTCTATAAAAGTCATAATTTACCTTTTCACATGTGTGCAACAGAGCGTTGCAGACCAGTTTTTAATGCTCATATTTTTTTATATACGCTTATAATACGGGTATACTCAGTGAGTTGACGGTAAAAAAAATTTTTAAACACATTTACTAGGTGGGAGAGAAAAAAAACAACAACAAATTAAATATTCAACTGAGACTTTAGAAAATAGTATATTTAAAAAGTCTTGGTTTTTTTTTCGTTTATTTGCTTCTCGTTGGCTTGAAAAACGTTAAAGAAATTGTTGAGCCAAGGGAATATAAAAAGATGTACTTAGAGATATAGATATAAAGTTTGTGTATATCGCCTGAAACCATTCTCGATGATATTTGACTCGATCGAGACTACCATGTATGTATAATGCATGACACTGTCTTTATTCATTTGACATGCGTTGTCAGAATTTGAAAACACGCTCTCTCTCGTCATCCTGCAGAATAAATTGGCTGTCGCTTGTTATATGTTTCAGATCCATACATACCCAAGGATTACTGATGCTTTCATCCTTGATAAAAACATAGGATTTTTTTTCCAAACACACAAAAAAAAAAAATCCAAGTTTTCTACACGACACAATAATCCATTAGCTCGAGGCAATCATCATAAGAAGAAGAAAAAAAAGGATTCTGGTTTCAACAATTTACTCGCGGTGCTTTTGGTCCTCGAATTTCCAAGCGAGAGAGAACTGCAGGAATGTGTGAATGTGTCGCCATATGAATTACTTCTTTTTATCCTCTTTTGTTGCAGTCGCGCGTATTTGCCCAGACAATTAATTATCCGGAGTGTGTGTACACTGGCATGCAATACATACCTCTACTATTGCAATGAAATTACCAGAATATGGCTCAACAATAAATTCATTCATCCAGATATTCACATGAAAAATTCGCAATACTCACAAGATTGTTAAAAACAGCCATCAAGCATCGGACAAAAATTACATTCACGAAAAATCAGGTCAGTTTTTTAAGATAACCACGACCTGGCTTTAAGCCAATCTTTTCTTCCCTTCGCTCTCTATATTTTGCTTTAATAAAATGCTAATGAATTTCGTATTCTCGATTGTTACCCCGCCACATCACAACGCGCGCGAGCTTCTTCCTACCGCACCAATCAATCGATAACATCTGGCTATTTAAGCTTTTTATCAAGTAAAAAAAATCTACATTTCCACGTGCTAAAACTTGTGTGAGTGTGTGTTTTTATGCTTCTTAAACAGCAAAAAAATTACCATTGAAAATTTTTATTAAAAATCTTTTAAAAGAAGTGCCTTATTATGCATTTGTAAATTGCTATTAGTAGATTTTTTTATATTTGGCTTGAATGTCTGCACAACAACACGATGATGAGTTTTTTTTTCAATTTTTTTCTTTTTTATTCTTTCAATCGGTATTTTCTTCCTGTTGCTAACTTTCTTTTGTATTTGACTGGGTTTTTTCTTCTTATTCTTCAGCCATGCAGTCACCAACTCTGCCAGGAAGCACAAACCAGAAGCCAAATAGCCCATGACGAGTATAAGAAAAGCCGGAGCGAGATCATCTAGTTCGAGATTATCTGAGCTGGAATCGTTGATAAAAGCAGCTTTGCCATCGCCGTATCTTCGGCCCAAATAATTCACAATACCACCTTGAATGAGCATTTGGATAACGCGATCGAGTTGGGACAGGTAGGGCAGGCCCTGCCAGACTGCAAAGGCCAACGGATAGCTGGCGATCACCTCGGACATTGTGTGAACATAGTTGTGGCTGTAGGACCTTCCCAGCGCCGATGAATTCATCGTCCGCACCAGTGCAACGCTCTGATTAACCCCGCTTATCAGATCGTTCCACTGCTTGCTGTACTCGTCGTCAGTAAAGACGATAAACTTCTTGGAAATTTGATTGATCACATTGGTATCGTCCACTCCATCGTCAACTAGGTCAAACATCTTTTTATGGGTTATTGTGCCGCCCAGCTTGAAATTTGACTCCACGAGCTCGGCCATGGTGTTCATCTGAATGTCAGCATGTGCCATCAACTGGCCGGCCATTGATGCAAGGTAAAATTGCGCCAGGAGAAAGCCAAACAACACCCAGGATATAAAGTAGAGGCGGACCGAGTGCTTCTTCGGCTGTTTGTACCATCCCGTGCTGAGTATTAGCGCGAATATCTCGAGAAGAGACGTGGAACGGAAGATGGTAAATCTGAGAAAAATTCCAAACAGTAGAACACTCGCTACTGCCATCCAAACTTGATCGTCCAACGGAGATACAAGGCCTTTTAGAGAAACGTTGGAGAGTTTTGGGATAACCCAAAGAATTTGAGCCACGTCATAGGGCAGGGTAAAATCCACTGGGCCATATGGGTCCCACAAAATCCCACCGATAACTACGTCGACATTTTTGTCACTCTTAAATTCCTCTGTTACTTCATCATCCACGGTATTATTACCGGTACACTGAACCTCGTAAGCTAACATATGTAAATTCAACACTTTACGAGCTATCAGAAGAATACCAATTTCTAAACCCTCGACTTTTGGTTTTCCATCCTTCATCAACACAGCGGAATAAGGCATTTTATTGAAAAAACCAATTTTTATTGTGCTATTGTTTAAATCAAGTTCTGGAAATATTTCTGGACTATTCCAGTCTTTACTATTATCACAATATTTAACATTTGTCGGATTTTTTGGTTTTCGAAGTTCACCTCTCCTAAATTGCACACTCTTAGTTGCATAAAGCCGTTTTTTAACTGTTCCCAATATCACAATGTTTGCTAAATTTTTTTTCCACATAGTATCTACCACCTGATCAGCCTCAATTTTGAATTCTTCTAGCGTGTTAGATACATTGGTAAGTATCACTGCATATGAGCATCCTTTACCACACAGATTAATGAAATTTACCGTTGAATTATTTAAGGCCTTGTGATTCTCCGCAATAATCAGCGCCTCCGACGTTGTCTTCTGATAAGTGACACTCTCCAGATACTCCGCTCTGTTTGCCAGCAGGAATACCGGACGCTCATCCTCGATCTTTGACAAGTAAATCTGGCATGTGCCGGGTTTGGTTTCAATGAGCAGAGTCGACACTCCTTTGAGATTGTTGTTCATGAAGCTCTGCAGAAAAGTTGACAGGCAAGGCACTGTTTTCTTTAAAGCTGTGAGTTTTATCGAAGCATTCATCACTCTACCGTTTGAGAAACTAGTATTGTAGTAGAAGTCGTAGTGTGTAATGAACCGAGGCACCGGTTCGGGCACTACAATTGCCGAAGCAAAGACACCCACGAGTATGACGAAGATTGCGAGGGTGAGCGTCATCGTGACCAACTGGTCTGTTTGAATCGCTCTTTGGTCTGTGGCCAAACGCCTTTCGTGACACAGCTCGTAAATGGTTCCGCGTGTGTTGGAAAAAAATGTTATCAAGTGCATTCGATGCACGAAACGATGGCTGATATGGAAAACAGGGTCATCGAGGGAGTTGCACTGAAGGCGTTGAGATATTCTTCATTTGTTCAAGTGTTTTATCGAGAGGAAAGCCGAGCAATTTTGTTAAAATTGTGTCGGCTGGACTGACGCATTGAGTGTTTGCAATCCAAGGCGATTCCATTAACCTTATTATGCGCCTGACATGTGACAAATATCGCGTGCCATGTCAACGCTACCGTGCTGGCTATGCAAATATAAATATAGCGCAAGTAAATAAGCTGAAGAGGGGCTTTTTGATAGCTCAAGTTACAGACATGCAAACTTTGCGTCAAACTTTCATCCCTCGCAACGAACGAAACACACTCTTGGCGCCGTTACGTCTCTCATTAACGTGAGATTTCCCGTTTTTTTTTTTTTTTCTAATTGCCATTTTTTTTTCTAACTTAATTCTAGCCTAATGTAATTAGGAAGTAATATTGATTGAAATAATTAAAATGTTTTATTTCATTTACTATAATCAATCTTTATACTTTTGTAGGGGAAAAAGAAATTTTTTTCTCAAAAAAATTTCTCGGTTTCGATCAAAACAATTTCATAAAAGTTATCAACACTTTTTAGATCTCTGTTATATGGATTTGTTTATTTATAAGTTTAGGGGAGTGGACGATAACTTAATGGAAAGAGAAAAAGTTACTGACATCCCAGAGGCGACGATTCAATCCTATCAAAAATGCCCTTATTTTCACTCGCCCTTATATAACCATTCTCAAGATATTTGCATAAACAATCTTCCATTGTTTATTTACCCTCAATTTCTTTGTTTATCATGCGATCTGGTGGAAACTTGGTAGGCAGGAATTTCCGAAAAAATAATATACATCCTCTCTAATTTTTAAAAAATTAGAGACGAATATATAAAATAATGAAAAATTCATTTTTTCTTAATTTATTTCCGTTGTTTAATAATAAATATCTTGTTTATTTATGACAATTTGCAACTTGTCGATGGTTCAATTGATGAGAGGACGTATAAATTATCAACACCCCTTTTGGAGCTACACCCCCGCAAACTGCCCTTATTTTTTACGATATTTCCAACGTTTCAAAAATTATTATAACAATAAACAATCTATTTTCTCTGTTTATCGTTTATTTAACTTAAAATTTTGCAGGCAAAAAATCCAAATTATAAACAATCAATTTTTCACAAAATTTTTTCTTCTCCACTAGATTATCATTTGTTTGTGGGAATTCAATTTACTTTTTCACTAAATATTGAACTATTTTGATATATTTAAAATATACTTTGATTTTTTTACAGTAAAAATACATCAAAAGTTCAATGAAATGTCTATTTTTCTTTACTAAAATAAATTTATAATGAATTTATAATGTATATTAATGATTGTTCAATCATAAATTTATATTTTTTTCTACTCAGGACCCTATTATCCTTACTGGACCACACTTCAACTATCCTTCATGTCTATAGAACTACGACAACCATACAGAGCCTTTCATTTTCAACCGCAAAAAATCTACGCGTATTTCCATGACCAGTCCACGCTGCTGGACTCCTGCACACACACTAACTCTCAAAACTACCTCTACACGTACGTCGCTCGTTACAAGCGCGCATGATATAGCAGAAGCTTTCTTCAGTATAACTGCCAAGAAGCGCCTCACTATTTTAACGATACCAAAAGGTTTTGAAGCTCCGAGTTATATACAACTTGGCATTACTCGTGTTCTGCAGTGATAAACTGCTCAAATGGGAGTATTTAAGCACTGTAGTGGTTTGAAAACACTTCGAAGCCTATCGATTCGTCGAAGCTTTGAACAAAAAAAATTCTTTTCCCCTCTGAAAACCATCAAACAGTAGGAAAAAATTTTTTTAACAATAAATATAACAATAAACAAGGTATTAATTGTAAAAAAAAAAATTTTTTCTTTCTTTAAAATATCCAAGATACCATTTTCCATCAATATGACAGAAACAAAGGGTCTCTTGAGAGCATTCTATCCAACACACCCACATTACTATATTGATAAGATTCTTTTCTCTGATTGCAGGGCATTTGTAAGGATTCTCTGCGGTTGTTGCCCACGTAAAATGAGGAGAAAATATCAGCCAGCCTTCCGATGCAAACCCAGTCAGGTAATAAAAATAATAACAACAAAAAAAACTTATAAGAAGCTTTACATTGTATAGCGGACATTGTTGGTATAGAAAACAAGGCGAATTTAAATTACCATGTAGCTGAGTACAGTGGGTAAAGAAACGAGTAAATAGATCCCTCGTCTATCAAAGGATTCAAAAGTAAATCCCGCGAGGGTGCAGAGAACGCGCCACACACAGTTTTCGTGGCTAACCGGAGAGGGCTGCCTAGATTACGATCCGTCAGGAGGGTTAACTCCCACAAGGTGAATCAGGGCAAGCAGCAGCAAGTGAGATAAATACACTGTGGACCTTCTGCCCAACGCTTTCACATGATAATGTTATCTTCGACTTGTGTGTATAGAAATGCAAACAGAATCATCGCTAGTCTAAAACTAAAAGAAGATGTATCGTGACGAAAATTTTAAACGTCTTTATTTACTGATATCTTGATAAGAATGCAAGTTAGACAAATTTTGCTAGAGATCGATTTTGTAGATAATAAAATTATCTACAAAAAAGATCTCTTAGTAAAAATCTTTATCTTCAATAATTTTCAAGATATTACAATTTTAAACAGCAAGAGAGATTTTTTTTTGAAACACTATTATCGAAAAAAATTTTTTTTTCTCACCTCTAAAATATATTTAAATTTTTATTTTTATTATATACACAGCTGTGTGTTTTTTAATAATTTAATAATTTTACTTTAAAGCTTTTTAGTATATATTTCAAATCGCAATCTCACTCAATTTTACTTGGGGAAAATATAATTACCAAAGTCCAAGAAACTCATTAAAGATTTTATACTCTCAGTAATTTTCTTACATTTAATTTTAATTTGACATTTATAATCTATATATTCAAGTGTTGTTTTAATTTGTTTTATTTTTACAGGCGAAAAAAATACGACGAAAGCAGTCGAAAAAGATTTTGGTATGAAATATAATTTTTTTTTTTTTTGCCCTCGAGTCAAATAGCTTAGAGTTTTAGTGCATTTTAGGCATGATCACCGTCACACTGTTATGGTTCTAGGTCAATTATCCTTTTAGATACTAGAGAAAAGCCTTAGCTCGACACGTAGATGCATTTAGATACTGTCGAATGAATTTATTATTTTTTTTTCCTCCTCGTCGCAGGGGGACAACAGTGTGGAGCAATTGAAGTTGAAAATGGCTGAAGAAGTTTCGAAATGGCAGTATAATACCGAATAAAGTTTCTTGCCCCACCGAATAATAATATTTCCGACAGCGCTTGCAGCCATCCCCTAAAGGCCTCGTTAATCCGGTGATAAAGACGTGAGAGTATCTGCTTCCGGTCGTTTCATGTCAATTCTCAGCCGCCGAATAGGTATATACTATGTTGGTCAGTCTAATGTGCAGTAGGCCGACTCTACTTGACTTTTTACGTTGGGCATAACCGTGGCTTTCCTCCGGCTCGCGAGGCTAATCCCGGCCTGAACTAGTTACACTTGATGCTACAATACCAACGCGCGCTCTCTCTCTCTCTCTCTGGTCGTAACGTCTCATGGATCCGGCTCCCAGAGTTACCCAGACACACTCGCTTCGTTTATTCATGGCCATCGCCTGGAATGAAGATTTTGGTTAAAATAGTCAGTCTGAAATTGCTTTGTTTTTTCTCTTTTTTTCTTATTTTAATAAAAAAAAAAACCTGGAATATTTTTAACGTAAAATACACGATTTCTCATTGGTTATTAGACGGTGTAAAATAATTTGGGAATTGGAAAAGAAAAAAAAAGAGAGAGAATTCAATCTCATAAAAATGCGTCACTGTAATATCAATGATTTGTTTTTTTTTTTTTTTGATTATTGCATAGGAAAATTGGTAATAAATACGAATTTCTGCAAAGAAACAAAGAAAAAAAAAACGAGAAAAATTTAATCCAAACAAAAGTTGTCTTTTACATCAGAATTTTAACGATTTTTATTTTTTTAAGTAGTATAACTCTACGCCAAGTCAGACAAAAATTTTTTTCGCCGTTTTAATCAAGTCTAACAACAATAACACATTTAATCACGTTTAACAACAATTTTTGTGATAATTCAAAAGATAAAAAATAAAAAATAAATTTTTTGTCAAAATTTCGAAGAGATTCCTCTTTAGAAATCTCAAAATTTTCGTAATTTTTTAAGTTTTTTGCAGATAACTCGTTAACTATGTGAGATAACGAAAAATATTATATAAGTAAAATGTTAGAGAATTTAATTTTTTATAAAAAATGTAGAATAAATTTTTTTTCTAATTTTGCTTTATTTTCGAGATATTTTGAAAAATAAAAATTTGTCAAAATCAACAATATCTCAAAAATTAGAAGAGATATAAAAAAATTTATTTAACAATTTTTATAGATAATTGTATTTTCTAACATTTATTTAGAATAACTTTTTTCATTATCTCGCATATTCCTCGAGTTATCAACGAAAAACCGTGATATTTTACAAGTTATTTTTTTTCCAACTCAGAATATTTATAAAAATCTTAAAAATGATAATTCTTATATATGAGATCTCTGCATAAAAGATTTTTTCAACCCCAAGAATTCTCTCTCTCTAAAAAAAAAAAAGGGTCACTCGCCGTCTCGTGACTCATATCTTCCAAGATATTTGCAAAAATAAAACCCAAAGTCGACCATCAACTATTTTCATTTCGAATACATTCAATCAAAAATTATTATCAAACACTTCACATTAATCAATTTGATAATAACAAAGAAAAAGCGTATAAAAATTGATAAAAAAAAAACGTGGCGCGGTGTGTTTTCAGAAATTCTCCAAGAAGTACTACTCGTCGTGTTCGCTGCAGCAGGTGCAGCGACGAAGCCGCGAAAACTCCGGAGAGCAAACCTACATTTAACCACCTCGGAATGCGATTAACCTCGGACTTATCTTCTGCACAACGTCCGGTATTTTTCACTTGACCCTTTTTCTCTTTCTCTCTATCCCGAACTCTAGGTGAAGAGATGGAAAACACTGTGCGTCTGCGGTACGTCGTTTCCGCATCAGTTTCACTCAATTTGCCCCACACAAACTGGCACGCCAAACGACATTTGCTGCACGAAAAAACTAGATTTCACGCTGCATGCAGTTGTAGTATAATTTTTATCTGCATTTCCTCGATATCCACGATCGCCTTCGATCAATAATGACAATCTAAAACCAAAGGAACTGGGTAATTGTTGCCTCAAGACCATTAATCTTAGTCTAACACACACAATAAAGCATTATTACACATACAAATCATCAAAATATCCGTCAACTAATCCCTGAGAATTTTTCTACTCAAGCAAACATTTAAATTCAAGAGGCCTTAAAACATTACAAGTCCAAATTTGAATATTTGACCTGATGCGCAGCAAATTTTTCACGAGCACAATCACTCAAACGTCGCGTACTATCACACGATACTTATTTAATTGAAAAGCGATCGTGATTCTCGGGCAATTGTGTCGTGATTGTATTTTCCATGGCGTGTGCGGTGAAGCCAATCAATTTTAGAGATAGGTTAAAATGTGCGTTATATTGGGCTCTGTGGTATATACGCGTGCGAGAAGCACAGGAAATTCACACGAACACATACACAATTTTCATTTATTTTCCACATCGGCGAGGAAATATATGAATACACCCTAGAACACACACGTTTTCTTGCTGTCAAATTTTTTTAAAATAAAGTATTTTCTTAAAATTTTGATTGCAGTACGTTGGAGGAGGAATGGGACCACAAGGACAGGCGAGCAGTGTAAGCTACAGCAGTGTTTCGCAGAGCAGCGACAGTGCCTACGGCAGCGGTGCTACGAGCAACACTGCTACAGCACCGTCGAACACCACTGTGGGAATGTGACGTCAAGCGGGGCCCAGGTCGGGTCCACGCAGAGACCGTGCAATTCGATTTCGAGAAACGTGATTAGAGGAACAGCATGTCAATATTGTGGACGGGGAAAAAACCACAGATTCGCCGTTGACATTGGGAATAATTGACGTGAAAAAAGAAATGAAGCTGTGGAAATGTAGCTCGCTTGATCCCTCAATTCCCGAGGAATGTCATGACATAGAGATTGAGGATTGAGCTCACAGTTATTTCGTGTATTTGATAATGCCAAAAATTTTGGTGTTTCGTCTGTTGGATATCGTTAGGGGCGATGAAAGCAGATTCTACTGTGTAAATATTACACGGCTGCGGTGTAAACGCATATCTCGGGCAACGGGTGCAATTGATTGCTGGCGAGAGGTCAGCGGCGTATCGATCTTTAGAAATTGCATTCGTATAACGTGCCCCCAAGAGAAACGTAAAAAGGCTGGAAAAATGCACTGTGGTTTGTGGTATACTGAAAGAATTCGCAATTCGAATCAAACCTTTCTCAATTTTTTACTCTCGCAGTTATATTTCTTTTTTTTTTCTATCAGTCCATTATTCATGGAGAAAGTATACTACCAATTTGTATATGTAAAAATTCTGAAATGAATATGTTTCACTTTGAATTTTTCTCCTGCAAAAAAAAATAAATAACAAACTGTTATCGAACTTGGAAGTAATGTAGATCTCTAGATTTTTTCACTGTGGCTCATGACCGATGACTTCCTATTTAGCCCGTTGATAATGTAATATAAAAAGAAAAAAATATATGTACGAGAAAGAAAGAAAAATTACCGACAAACACACACACACACACACACACACACACACATCGATCGAGGCAATTAAAAAATTGGGGATGAAGAAAAAAATTCTCTCCTTCGTAGAAAAAAAAAATGAATCATACTCTGCATACTCTTATTGTGTTTTGTAAATATAAATATTTATAAAATTCGTAAACTCGAGAACCAAGTTGGACAAGGAATTAATTAACTCTGATGATACAATCAAATAAAGAAAAAAAAAAGAAAACAATCTCGTTGGAAAAAAAAAAAACAGAATGTCATTTTCCAAGGAATACACGATTAATTAAAAATGAAAAAAGTGAATTGAAATTATACAATCGACTGTGGAAATGCCTGATAATGATGAATTACATAAAAAATTGATTGTGATAATGATAATAATAATAATAATAACTGCGATTAATAAAATAATAAATACGATGACTGTGTTCCCTTATTATTTTCTGTATATAATAAAAATATTCTGTAAATAATAAATATTATTATTGTCATCATTATCAAAAATGTCTAAAGGCATGTATACTGATGTTGCGAAAATAAATCGATTTTAAATTAAATATTAGATGTTATTTTTCAGTTATTCTACTTCCAGCAAAGTGAGTAAATCTACTATTACGAGTTTGCATGATGGAACTGACGATGTAAACCAAGTAATTATCGGATTCCAAGGTATTTACCGCTGTAACGTTTCAGTCGAACGTCATTCAAGTGATTGAAGTATTTCCTCGCTTATTCCACCCATATGAAATCAAATGGCGACATCACCATTCCATCGGAAATTCATGTCCAAATGTTGAAAATCTATATTCTGAATTTTTTAAATTAAATTAGTATTAATACGTAATTTTTTTCTTTCGTTCATTGAAAAATTAATATCTCAAGACTTCTCGACTGAAAACGTTTATTTTACCTTTAACCTACTGAAGAGCTTTTTTTCATACGATTTTCATTGAATGACTGACCACACACTTGTCCCATGTGTAACAGAGATAATATTTGAGTTTTACATAAATCCAATAGTGTTTAGAGTTTTTTTTCAACGACATTAGACTCATATCGCACTGTATATGTACATAAACACTATGAATTATAAGAGATACTATATTTATGTACAAGTCGGAATGAAAAAAATATTCTATTATCACTGATGGTTCTTTGGATCAATGTCAAATGAAATAAAAACAATTTTTTTGTTCCTCCCCCCTCGCTTTTGATCTCATTAATCGCTAAATTGTTCTCTCACCATCGTATGTAATTCTTGTACTCATCATTAATACTTACACGTTTAATTGTTTCATACCCGAGAATAATTGAAAAACTGAAACATGCAGATTGCACTAATCTCGCAGACAGACCCTTGGAAAACATTCTCATGCCCTCCTCAATCCATAGAATCTTAAAAGCATGACACATGCTATCAAGACGCTGCACTTGAAGTCGTGCACGCACAATATCTAATGGATTTGTAATAATTGTTGTGGTAAAGCCACCAAGCGTGCCTGCCACAGCTTGAATAAAAAGATGTGATACCCATTCCGGTAAAACTCGTATCAGCTCATCTAAAAAATCGTAAAAAAAAATTTTATCGTTAAAACCTTGAAAATAAATTGGTGGTATTTGATTTGAGAGCAATTTTACCTTGATAAACCGTGTAAAAACCCCACCATAGGGCGCTATTTGGTACATAAGCACAGAGCGAGGCAACGTATCCTCGGTAAAAACCTGTCACACCGTCGCGCTGATAAATAGACTTAATAATCTCGCCGGAAATAAAAGCACGAGACATTCCAGGCGACAAGTTCAATCCCAGCGGATTCATACCCATCTAGAAAATGGAAGATTTACCGTCGTAAGTATTAAAAGATCATAAATACTGCATTTCTACATTGAAAAAAAATTAAAACCTTGTCAATTGCCAGTTTTCCATGCTTAGTATTGACACCAAGCACCATGAGATGTTGACTAAGCACGTCGAAAGGCACAACGATGGTTTGGGCGATGGCACTGGCTGCTCCACCGCCAATCAGGGCTTTTATTCGCGAATCTAGGCCCGCAGTGAACGGATCTTGACTCAGCAGATGGCGAACACCCTCGTAAGTCGACACGTAAAACACGCCGGAGACTATTTGGATGGAACTGATCCAAAAACCTCGGTAGAGCCCGGCAAAACTTTCGTTTCTGTAGATTTTTCGATAAGCATCTATCATACCTGAAAGAAAAAAACGAAAAATTATTAGTGAAGATTGAATATTACTAGGTTGATTGTGATTTTGTACCTGTGTACATGTGATTTCGACGTTGAATTTGCAACCGAGTCTTGATTACGGTCAGAGGATAGAGGAGACAACGAACTGAAAACGACGACAGCATGCTCAATGGATAAAATTTGGTTTTGTCCATCATATCCCACTCGATCGTGCGAATAAACGGTTGTGCCTCCACAGCAGACATCTTGACTGGCTGGAGCTGCTACCCTGGAAGATTGGCTTCCAATGTGCCGATAGCTTGGATTAAGCCTTGCGTGGCACATCTCACTGAAATTTCGTGGGCATTCCTTCCCTGCAGCTCGATGTTAGCTATCAACAACAATTAAATTCAAGTTATTTATTGATAAAATTGTCGCATTGAATTTTCTAATGATCATATCATAACCTCAATTCATGCACTCGTTATTTATAGATTGGGTAAACATAATGATTAACTACGCAATTACAGGTTATTATATAAATGATAAGTCAATAAAAATGGAATATTGGAGGATTTTTATACTTACAATGATGCAACAATGAATCAAATTGCCCTCCTCTCGGTTTCTCCAAAATGTTCCAACACACAAATCACCAACAACACTCACTTTTTATTAAGATGACACTTTAATAAATAAATAATTACTTGTTATCCACAAGTTATCCACCAATTGCTGCTAAATATTGGATTTACGTACAATTTTGAGCATTGCATGGGCCAAATACAGCAGGTCACGCAGACTCTCTCACCGCCAAACATGTACGCATGTACATAGAGAGAGAAAGAGAGATAAGCGGATTTTTTTTGTGGCGCCATTGTGCACGAAAATTCAATTAAAATCAGCAATATGTCTCTCACAGTTTGGCAATTACATTGGTATAGTTAATTTGATGTATGTACTTGCTCATCGCTTTCACAGTGTCTACAATAAATCCAAAACAATGAGGGAAATCCTTAAAAGTGAATATATTTATTGGAAAACAATGAATAATAATAGTTGATCTAGCCCTGGTTGCTGTTTTCATTTGGAATTTATTGACTTGCATGCCATATGATTTAATTTTAGAATGACTCTCCAATCGTGGTAAACAATAGTGATTGTCGTAGCTCAGTCTCTGTTTATAAAAGGCTTCTAGTCATTTCTGCCAATAAAAAAATCAAAGTTGTCTCATGTCTTTTTGTTTGTAGTGATTTAATTTATTTCTAACTTTATTTGCCGACCGTTTGAGATCAACATTAAAAATCCTGGAGAAACGTCGAGACGATGGATTAGTTAATTTTGATAAACCTGAAGGATTTGTTTCGAAATTCGATAGCAATTCAGAGTGATAATAATATCTTTCGATTTTTTTTTTTTTGTAAAACAAATTGCACAATTTCAGTCCTTACCATGAAGTCTTTGCTGAAAAAAAAATAATTATATGTTCAAGAGATATTCAGAACTTGGCATCCACGCAAATAATTTATTCCGCTTACATATTGTACAAATAAAAACAAATGGATTTCAATTATTTTCTGCGTATTCGTTTTTTTTTTTTTTCAACCAGTATACAGTTTATATATTTTCTCTAATTTGTCTGTTTGCAAACAACAAATTTTTCGTTTTTTTTTTTCAATTTTAAACTCAAGTGTACGATGGAAATTGTTTGGCATTGGTCTGAAATAGCGAGAAAATCAAAAATGACCTTTGGAACTAATATATTTATATATATATATATTTATATATTTTTTTTGTATCGCGCAGATGAACACGAAAGAATGAACAATGATTAATACTAAATCGTCACTCAGCACAGAAACTCTTTACACAAGGTTTAAATCCATTCCAAAAACTTGAAATAATTTTTTAAAATTTGAGTTATTTTTCGTTTTTTATTGTTTTTTTATGGTTTTTATCTTTATATACCTATATACTTTTTCCTCTTTTTTTTTCTCTCATCTGACATAATTTTATTTATTTTTTTTTTTAATTTATTTTTCACTGCTGCTCGAACAAAATTAAACGAGTTTACACTCAACGTTGTGCATCGATGAAAGGCATAATTGTTTATTATTATAGCAGCGACTTTATGAATTATTATTATGACAAGCTACATGGTCTTATAGGGTTTGTATGACTTTTTAATATTTTTTTTTTGAACGATAAAAAGCGTGCACATTTACCGAGCCAGCGGAGTCGCAAACTACGCATCATGTATATCATTATTATCAAATGTTTTCATCGTAAGTTTTAACATCTCCAAATTATGAATAACAAATTTTCTTCGTTTCTTTTTTTTTTCTCACAATATTACTATGCCAATATTATGTTTAAATAAAATGAAATTATACAAGTCAAAAGCGAAAAAAAAAAAAAAAAATTCCAAGCAATCAAAATACATAATTTCGTACTTGTATTATGAATTGCTAAAATTAAATTAGAGAAAAAAAAAAATAAAAATTGTCGCCCATCCATAAATTTATTAAATAGAGAAATAAAAAATAGAGAGAAAAAAAAAACCATTTTTTTTATAATAAATTTTTTTTTGTCTAGAATGATACGCAATTTATGCGTTCGAGCAGCATTCAATCACTTGAAAAAACCTCCCGTGACGCCTCAAAAACTTGTTTATTTTTTTTTTTCAATTTTTTCAATTTTTTTTTTATTTTTTTTATTTATTTTTTTTTTTTCGTTTTCCAAGAACGTGCACGAGACCAAGTGCTGTGAACTGTTATTTCTTTTTTTTTTTTGTTTTTGGACATTCTATATTTTCTATGCCGTTATTTTTCTTATAATATTAATTACCTTTAATATTATGTTTATTGAATAAGCGAGTGCAATAAAAATTCCAAGTTTTTTTTTTTCATAATCATAATCATCCCTAATCATTCCTATCTCTTCTTGCTATATATTATTTTATGTAAAATAGTTAGTTCACTCTCTCGCTTGAATAAATGTATTTTTTTTTTTATTGATTTTTTTTTTCTTTACCTTTTTCATTTTTTTGTCCTTTTTTTTTGCTTATTATTTTATTTATTTTTTTTTGTTTCGTTTCTTATCTGTTTCATTTATATCTGCCGCAGCTGGAAGCTTTTCTCGCGAAATATACAGTTAAATCACGCGATAATAAGTATATTACACATTGGGTATTAACGCATTATTATCGCGCAACATCCATGTGTAATTCTAATAACTCGCTGTGATTATCATGTTATGCTGCTCCTCTCATACATACATGTACATACATACAAGTAGACAATTAACAGCGCTCATATGGCCTCGTATTCGGTGACTAAGGTGCCCCAACGAATTCGGTGAGTTGACTTTTTTTGTTGTTTGAATATGAGTGTTTTTTTTTTTTTTTGTTTAATCTCTGGATAATTTTTTCCAAACACACACACACGCACACTTTCAGACATACATACATACGCGTACGCGGATGATTATCGCTAAAGCACTCCGGATTTCCCCCCACATATTTGTTACTAAAAATGTTTCAATTGTTTATAGTAATAAACAGCGTGGCTGCAAATGCACTTTTAATAAATGTCACTCCCCTCAACATTCTCAGATAAATTGTTCAACTATATATTACCCTCTATATAGTCAGCAGGCCACATATTATTTACATTCACTCTGCATCCATATTTGAAGCACGACGACTAGGGATAGCATACGTTTTTCCTTCCCTTCACAATTTATCTCTAGCCTTTTTTTTTTGTTTCACTCCCACGGCCACTAAAATATTCCCATTCAACTAAAAACATATGGATAAACATTCGACGATCTCACAAATTATATACACAGAGTTTCGTGTCTCTAGTCACGTGTTTACATTGATAAATTCAACGCTAGATACGATTTTTGTTATCGTTTTTTTTTTTGTTTTTTAATTAAATACACTTTATCACTTGTTTATTAGTATTTACCGCCGACCGACATAGCCCGCGCGGTCGTAAGGTCTCTTTGTGCACTCGAGACGCCTGCGTAATTTCGAGAGAGTCGAAAAAAACCAAGACACAGTCACTATCGCGAATTTCCCATCACCGAGAGAACAATCACATTTGCCAGAGTGTCCAGTGCATGCTTGAATGAACCCTACACCGATTGTACCTTCACTGGCCACTGTAGTACTGCACTCGACCTGTCGACGCAGTCTCTGGAATCTCGCGCATAATCTCCTCCCAGGCTGCAATTGAAAACATAAAAATCATATTAAAAAGTTGTCAAATTACGAACACAACTCAGAGCTTAATGTGTTTGAAAACTTACCCTCGCCAACCCACGCAACAATCTTGTCGTGATTGTAATTGCGTACATTGATTGCAGCCTCAGGCGCCACATAACGCACCGACAAGTCATCCTTAGTTTGATGACGGTACGACGACTTTTCATTAATATTTGCTGTCGGCGGCGGTGGGATAGGCGAAATGTAGGCATTTGGCGGTGGATATCTTTGAGCATATCCAAGATATGGAATCATCTGTGGATGAGGAAACTGATGAAGCTGATAGGGATATGTTGGTGGCAGGGGCGGTGGTGGCGGCGGCGGTGCTGCTGCTGCTGTGTGACCCTGAAATATCGGAGGAAATTTCTCGTATCTTACGTGTTTATCCAGTGCTGGCGCACGGGCCATGCGATCACAGTTTATTGGCGGCTTCTTCACAATTTGATTCAACTGCATCAACGCCGCAGGCTCCTCTACAGTCTTTTCTTCCGATTGGAGCAGCTGTTCATTCACCTCAAAGCCAAACATAAGCTCACTCGGCGACTCGCTGTTTCGTGCAATGTCAGTCAAACTCTCGTCCATGAGAATCACCGCAGGCCGTGGATTTTTCTTTGTCAAAAGTTGCCAATCGGTTTTCGTCGTGTTTATCGACTTGATCGACTTCTTCTGTTCCACTTCGCTGTCCTTTGACTTGAGTGATATTGTTCGTACACTGGTGTCCTGGCTCGATGCATTTGTATTGCATGATTGAGTGTTTTTGGCGCTCATTTTCACAGGTTTTTCCGCTTTAACCTTTGAAATTGTGTCGGCCTCACTGGTCGAATGATGGTCCACTGGATTACCCGGTAAATTAGTTGAATAAACATCCACACCGGGGGTTACTGATTTTTTACACTCATCAGCACACGGGTTTATCGACTTTTTAGTGTCATCTTGAACGTTTGATGACTTCTTGGTAGATTCTATGGTGTTGCTGGTTGGATTTTGTGGTGTTTGTTGATAATTTCTTCGTGTAGAACGTTGATAATTGGCAGCGATTTTAACATTGGCATTACCATCCTTGATACACAATGTTTCAGCATTATTAATTTCATCCAACGAATTATTATTACCGGAATTTTTCAACTTTGGTACGATGGTGGTAGTTGTAGTAGTAGTAGTAGTAGTAGTAGTACTTGTAGAGTTGACATTAGTTGAATTATCTATTTGATTATTAGTTGTATAATTAACATTCGCATTCAAATTTTTTTGCTCTTGAACATATTTAATAACTTGAATTTTTTTATTGATTGCCTCTTCACGTGCTTCAGCCTTTTTTGCAGTCTCCGAGGCAGTTTTATTTTTTGAATTTGTCGGTGATGAAGACTTATCAAAGCTCAAACTAAATGTCTGACTAACGTGATTGGAATTGGCAAAATTATTTTGTCTAAGTTTACGATCAGACTGTTGAAGTTCATCAAGACTTGGATAATAATCTTGTGGAAATTTGTCGGGCTCTGAGGGTGATTTACCGGGTACAGCGGGCCAACTACCGCTATTCAACATATTTGGCACTATTGATGAGATATTAAGGACGGAACTTGGTGATACATTAATTGTTGCCATTCGAGCAATATCTGCATAGCTCACTTGTGGTGTTCCTCCACACGATGTGCCGCTTTTCATCAGATTGTGCTTTGTATTAGATGTGACAGGAAGTGAATGAACGGAATCCAGATCACTACTGTCCGATTTATCGCTGTAACAATTAAAATCATTTTTAAAAAATGACAAAGCATTACAGAGACATTGTTACACAACAAGAAAACTTGTACAAAGTATTATAAACACTACAGTTAAACTGTGTTTGTAGTCCAAGCATGACGTAATAAATTTTCATAGTGAGCGTAAGAAATTCCAGTGAAACTGAGCATATATAACGTTGACATACAAATAAAATTAATTCATCTGGGCTCAATGGTGCTTTATGATTAAATTTTAAAAAATGTGTTTATATGTTAAAAAAAAAAAGGTAATAAAATTTTTTTTACCTAGGTGGCATACTACTGGCTGATTTCCTTCGCAACTCTGGCGACAGTGGTGTCCTGTACTCACTGACAAAATCACGAGAGCGTGGCAAATACGTAGCAGAACGCGCTAAATTCGGTGCACGACTGCCACTTGAGCTTCGTGGCTGTCGTTTGCTCTTCTTTTTTTTCGTCACAACCAAAAACTCAGGCTCATGTTCAACATCAGTGTTGACCTTACGATTTGAGTTTCTTCGAGTTATATTGCCACTATAATCATCACCAATATCATGACAGTAGATCGACTGACCCTCCTCGGTACCCCATGAGCGTCGATCGCCACGACAGTTGGCAGCGCTATCGCCAGTGCTGCGCTGTTTGGCTCTCCTCAAAGGCCCGTTTATGGCACCTGAAAATTCAAAAAAAAATCCGGTGGAAATTCCTGACAATTCAAGCCGTAATTGAACTCACCATGTTGACTAGAGATACTGCTAGTACCGCTGGAGCTTGAACTCTTTTCCGCCGTGAGATCCTCCAATTTAGTTTTCGATATTTCCTCAAGTGAATTAGATTTGTGCAACTTGGCCGGCATCTGTTCACGTTTTGAATCTTTTTCACGACTTCTCGGCTTTGTTCCCGTGGCAGACTTAACTTTAACCGAATTACCACTGGGTTTTCCACCGCCCTTCTTACCCTTTGACTCTTTATTCTCAATAAAATTTATCAGACTATCAATATCTTCATTACGATGTCCCTCAACATTTTCCGCCTTATAAACAATTACATTGGGCTCCTGTGTGTGCTTCCTTCGTGTTTTCTTGCGTTCACCAGTAGCATTGTGTCCCTGCACAGCATTTCCATTCTCGTCCAGCGATTTTTTATCAATAGACACTAAGTATTCCCGGCCAGTCGTGGTTTGCGACGTTAATCGTGAAACTGCTATAAAAAATATCGTAAAAATTAGCTTCAGTGACAAAAATTTATTTGATTTACATGCAAACGACTACTCTGAAAAAACTTACCCATTGCTATGTTGGGCTGAGGTCCATTGAGCATCACAGGAACTAAGCCGGGACTCGTGACCTTGGTTTGGGGACTGGCGGTAGTGCCATTACCCACGCACTTGGCATTGTTGTAGGTCGTGAGTTGTAATGTGCCGTTAATTGTAATTTTACCCTTGTCCTGTTGTTTGGCAGCATGGTCACACAGTGGAAATTCAATGGCCGAGTCAACGGGTGTCTCGACAGTGTCGAAAGCCGTGCGCGAGATTGACTGCAAGCGTCCACGCGGTTCAATGATCTTCATCTCGGTACCCTCATCCTCCTCGCCGTCAACAGCGTCGTGTGATAGCTGCTGAGACGTCACAGGCGTGGTACTACTCGTGACGTTAGTCTCATTCAATCCATTGACCTCAATGTCGATCACCATGTAGTCGGGTTTGTAGTCGGGCGGTGGATTGTCCGACTCGAGCATTTCATGTGTCGTTTGTTTGGATTTCAATGACTTTTTATCAGCTTCACTGGTATCTGTAGCTGTCGCTGCTACCTCCACGTCCTTGTCCGCGTCGTCTTTACGGCTTGCACAGCCGTACGATGGCTTGTCCAGGGACTTTGATTTCTCCTTGTTTGTCCAGTCACAGACTGGCGCACGATCCTCGCAGAAACGGCGCTTCTTGTCAAAGATAAAATCCAAATTAACGAGCGATGCCAAAGTGTGAGAGGCATTTACATTGGATGGAAGTGAGCCACCCTCTCGCTGTCTAGCTGACACACTCGGTCCCGTGTGTTTTTTATTTTTCCTCCTGCCACCACCATAAGTGTGACTAGATCCCGACGTGAGGTAGGCGAAACTACTGTCAAACTCGGAATTGATTGATTGCGCGAGATTTTGCAGTGAACCACCATGGGTTAGCCGCTCGGAAACTGAGTCTCTCTTGTGCTGACGTGTCCGATTGGATCCGGGTATGCTCCGAGAGCTGGCCACCACTCGTCGACCCTCGTCAGTTTCATCTACCTCGGTTTGCTGCAGTAATTCCTATTTTAAAACAAAACATTTTAAATTTATTATCAACTAAAACACTCGAATAATTACTCAAAGAGGATTAAATTTACCTTAAAAAGACTGGATTTTCCTTCTCGATCTCTCGTAGAACCTGTATAGGTTATAACTTCATCCAAAAGTGCCTGAAGTTCTCGTTCATTTAGGGTCAAAACTGTTGCAGGTTCCTCCTGCAATGATAAAACGAAGAAAATTTAACTAAAAATATTTATCTTTCTTGACGCCATTGATTCTAAATATAAATATATAAATATATCTCAACGTCGTGTGTATTATTCCATTTAAAATGTTGTAATAATCAATCATAATATCAGCATATAGCATTGATGATAGGAAGCCTTGAAACATCTAATATATCGCTTAAAAAATGCCAGCGATTACAAGGCAGAAAACGACATTATGTAATGACAGTTATGTTACTGTTGCACTAATCACACTGGATTCCAGAAGTACATCATTTGTTCCCAGATGTTTCACCAAATCAACCGTTAATGTCACATACACACTGATGTACAATAGAAATTATTTTTACTGCAATAATATCAACCAGTTATACATGTAAAAAATTATTTTTTGTCAATATTCTCCGATAAACACTCCGAATGATAACAAACGAGATTGAACGAAGTATCAATGAATACAGCGACGACGAATAAAAAACACACTTGGCTGATGAACACGATGGTTAAATAAGGAAAATATGTCAAGAGAAAACCCACAATCGTGTACCTAACTGTTGCAAAAAAATTAGCAGGACCACAGAATGAAAAAAAAAATTTTTTTTTCCACCCTTTTATAGACAAAGTAACTGATTGATTCTTTAGCCTAAACTAAATCAAGAATAATGTCACATATACGACCCTATTCACTGATAATACGTTTTTTTTTCTGGCTTCCCTTATAGGATTTCTAAACGTAGCCATCGCGACTAGAAATGAAAAAAAAAAAACTTCAGTGTGTGAGTACGTGCTATGTAAACACAGAGACGACGTATCCAACTATATAATAAGTGGATAGTAAAACTATAAGCAAAGAAAGTGTCAAGTTCGTTTTATGAACGTTTTTTTTTTTTTGCTTATTGTATTTTTTATCACCACCTTGCAAGAGTTTTTTATCCAATTTTAATTAATAAAATACAATTTTTATGATAATCTGTAGAAAAATTATTCTCATCACATTTCAACAATTCTTTTGCCTGAAACACTTTTAGGCATTATTCCAAATGCTAACTGGACTTTTCGATACGGTCACTGACGACTCGATGAACGTGATGCAAAGCTCAAATGACTTGATGTGTGGATTTATCAAGATATTCTTGTTCAAGTGTTTTTTTTTTTGCTTCGTTTTTTTTTTTTTTTTCAGCCAAAACATTGACAATTTGTCATACACGATAATGGAAGAATCTAAAGTGAGAAAGAGTGAGATAGACTTACGGGCAGTGCCGGCTCGGAATTTATATTTTTAGAGGGCACCCAGGTCGAATGAGAGCGAGAGCTTCAATTCTATAATCGCGCACACTAGGTCTCTCATTTACCACACACACTTACACACAAACACACACAATTATATTATATTACACTATAATTAAGTGATTCTACTAAAAGATAACACTTGATGTAATTTTAATCCAACAATCTGTCAACTACTGACACACAAAAAATTAAATAAACTGCACATATCTAATACTGGTACCAAAGACACTATCGCTCGAAGCGGGCGCGGCGCGCTCTCGTCGGCATGGCCGCCGCCATTATATGTACAACTGAGAAATACGAGCGAGAGGCAATAACGTAAATAGCAATACGGTAACCCCTGGTTTGTGATTTTCACACATGCTATCAGGTTTACAAGTCTCAAATCGTGTTTTTTTTCTCCAAACTCACAACTGTCTCAACTGGATTTTCAATGAAAATTGTATTATACCTTGATAATTAATGCCAATTAATTCATGACAGTATTATTGTCATGTAACAATGCAATTATAACATGAGAATCTCAATAAGTCGCAGGTCTAATGTATGTTTACAACAGTTCTTACATCTAGATTATTAAAAGACTTTGCATTAATTTCTAAACAAAAATTTTTTAGACATAAATATATTCAGATTTAGTATTGAAAAAACGAATGAGCGAATAAAATAATACTGTGTTTTCTTTGTCTATCGTGAAAAAACTGCCAAACACAGTCATAAAAGTCAGGATTTTGTTTTACTGCGTCTGTTGTATATGTACAAGACATAAAATCTTTTTTTAAAAGAGTCAGACAATGCTTTGGCAAAGAATAAGAAACATGTATGGAGAAATTGTGGATGTTTAAAATGAGGATTTTGACACAGATGTAAAGTAAAATATGTATGTGTCAGCGGGAAATTAGCCTCAAATAAAACTATACAATTGACTGGCCGAATGATGTTGCTCACCTGCTTATCAGCTGCTGAAGCGGTCTCGCAGTTTGTATTGGCAACAGCCAGCACATCATTTGTATTAGTTTCAATCACAGTTGACGCAACGTCAACACTAGTGTCCGCATTGAAACTACTATCAGTATTACTGCTGTCTTCATGACTCTTGTCCGGAGCCGCAGGCTCTTGTCGATCGTCCGGCCCTGGAGCCATTTTCGCTGAAATTGACAGCGCTGAATATGCCATGGTTCACAGCCTCATTGTTACTCGTAACATAATTTTTTTTATCCAGTCGATGTGGCTTGTCTTTAAAATTGACCCACTGATATTAATCTATTCAATATCATCTGTCTTCATGATTATTCAACTAGTTCATTTCAGATCTTGGAATGACTGCATTTTTAACCGCCATCCATATTTTTCTCGGTCGACAATTTTTCCATTGAAATTTTTCGATTGTCGATTAATACACTGCTAATATTTGCCGACCCGCGACAATTAAAAATATTTTCTAGTGATACATGTTTTAGGTTATAATACACATTGAGAAAACGCGTAACTCACAAACACTTCACTCAGCTGCAGCAGTGGAAGAGCGATTGATTGTGCACACAGCTTATTGATGACAAGTTTGTTCGAGATATTTCACAATCACCTAAAGTTTTTATCATTTTTACATAATAAAAATATATTATTTCTTATGATATTATTATTAATATAGGCAGAGAATTGTCAAAAAAATCTCAGTGCCTTGATGACAAGTTATCGATCGTAGAGGGTTACTTTTAGGCCCTCTCGGTTCGACTCTACACCAAAGCACAAACACTGAAAACGCTATACTCACATATACACACGCACATTGTACATCCAATAGTCAATTTTCCGACTGAAAATATATATCGATAATAGTATTATTATCGACAATAGATCACTGAGATTCTTCCTCCCTCATTGTGATTGAAATTTCCAGTCGAACCTTGTGACATATTTCGTCACTTCAAGGACGACAATCCACTGTCGAGGCAAAGCCTCAACACGCACAATTTTCTTCGCGCACACTTTCCTATTGCCGTCGTGTTTCTCATGAGCATTTTTACCTGCTCTCACTCACCATCCAACTCAATTTATTTATTCATCGTCTACATTTAGCGCGCTGCTATTATTGCGACTATTTACAGATTGTAAATTCGTACTTTCTGCGTGCAGTTATGATGTGTTTTACTCTATCTCTCTCTGCCGTATTTATTTCCCCTATTTCTATTGACAATTGCTCTCTCTCTCTTTGCACCAACATCGACGACACACAGAAGAGAGAGAGAGCAAGAAACTAAAAATCAAAATGGCTGCCACGCATGCGCCAAGATGGCGGCGCGCTGAGATTCCTATTGCGCATGTCCAATAATGGCTGCGTATTGGCGCCAAAATCCATCGCATTTGAATTTTTTAAAACATTTTTCAGATAATTAGGAATTTTTGAATAGAAAATAATACAAATATCTAACTAAAAAATCCGTTCTAAACTATAAAAAGGAAAAATAACTCAAAAACACAGTGAAAATCATTGAAATAAATCATTACTGCCGGTGACGGGAATTATACCGATGGCGACGTTCCTGAAATGCGTAGAATAAATACACACGCCGGCGGTAATCCTGTCAAAAAAAAATCGATAAATCTCGAAGTACAGTCCATCCACAGTGCGTGATAGATAATTTTCATCTCAACAATTGAGCAAGGAGCATATTCTACATACTAAACTGACGTGTACCTTGGTGTAATTTGCATATAAAAGAACCGGAAGACAGAAATTCGTGTCAGTTCCAAACATCGTGAGTTCTACAGGTATATCTGCATCACTTTACTCAATTAAAATTACTAAATACGTCATAAAACTATCTATTTTTTTACCTGACAATAAAATTTTTACAGCTTAATTACTAATTGACTACGTGCCAAAGCATTTATCATCCACACAATATGACAGAAACTACAGAGAACATTTTTCTATTTGTTCCCAATCTCATTGGTGAGTTGATATGAGAGATAACCTTATGAATAATAACCGCAGGCAAATGATAAGCAAGCAACAATGCATCAGACACATCAAGGTCAGCTGCAGATCGATGATGATTGCTATAACATTAATTTACAGGTTTTGCCAGAGTCATTCTGGCTATAATATCATTCTACTTTATGCCGACCAACTACATCATCGCGGCCTGGTGTTATATCGTGAGCGCACTGCTGGACGCTGTTGACGGTCATGCAGCTAGATACTTCAAGCAAAGCACCAAATTCGGCGGCATGCTGGATCAGCTGACTGATCGAGTAGGCACAATGTGCCTTCTGGTAAACCTGAGCATGTTCTACCCCTCTTACGCCTTTTGGTTTCAACTAAGCATGGCCATTGACATTGCCTGTCACTGGATTTACTTGCACACGTAAGTTTTTTACCCCATTCAACCTCACAATTCATTTTCATAACCCAACATATTTCAGTACCCTCCTCCAAGGTAAAACCAGCCACAAATTCGTTGATATGTCGGGAAATCCAATAATGCGAATGTATTATACCAATCGATTGGTATTATTCATTATGTGTGCGGGAAATGAAGCCTTCTACGCAGCTCTGTACCTTTTGTATTTCACCGAAGGACCTATGAGTATGTATATTACGTTTTAATAACTTGATTAATAAGCGAAATATTAAAATATTTTATCAGAGTCAAATTCTTTGAATGATATTTTTTGTTATTTCGCTTATTAACAGAGTTACTGGGGGAAAAAAAAAAACTAAAATAGTGATACAAATCATGTTTAATGGTGATTAAATGTTTCAGTACTCGGATTGAGCTTGTTCAGAGTTGTGCTATATGTGTCAGCACCAATAGCATTTGTTAAAACATGCATTTCACTGCTTCACGGCTATGTGGCATCCATCAACCTCAGCATTATCGACATCAAGGAACGTGAGGCTCTTCGCAAACTCCAATAATTGCTTCCTACGTGGTCGACCTCACAGCCAGCAAGAACATGTGTGTGCAATGAGCACACGCCTCTAATGGTTTGATTAAAAGTGCCACGATCTCATTTATTCTGTCATTCCATTCGTTGTGATGGCACAACACAGATAGAATTCAAAAAACAACTATAGTCTTTCATCCTCACTGCTTATACATACAGATATGAAACCTGGTACCTGCCTGAGAGAGTGATTACCTCATTACTGTTTCCATTAAATGAAAATTCGATGCAGTTACTATATATAGCACGTAAGTTATATAGAAGTATTGAATTGATTTGAGAATTTTTTTGTTGAATTACGTCTAGTGTTAGACAATTATTGTGGAATTGATGTCGATAATCTGAAATTGTAGATCTGAAATTGTGTAATAATCTAATAAATGTACCAAAGGATAAATAATATTGAAATAATATTAATTTATCATTTATCTAAATATACTAAATAATTTTAAGAAGGTTATTGTCAACAATCAAGCATGCACACACGGCTTTAAATAGAAAATGAAGTACTAAACAAATTTTTCTAACCTCAAAATACTTGATGAATCGTCAGAATCCTAATTTCATCCAGTCATGGTGGACGTCAATGTATATTTTCATCACATCTTATCGCGAAACATTGAGAATAAAAATTGGAACGAATTGCGTAGGTTTCATACAACACACTGCAACACACTATTTTCACTCGCGAACCATTGATATATTTAAAAAAAACACCACACAGACGGGCAAATAGTGAGGTTAAATTCTCTTTCAACTAGCTCTGTAAATAGTTGACTGCCGGTGGATATTATTGCATTTTTGTGAATATTGAAACACGAACATTAACCGGCGAAAATGCTTTGGCTATGGGATCATACACATTTTTGTTGATGTGAACGTGAGATGATTTGCAATTTGTCGCACACACTGAGGTACAATTGATCGTGATATTACACAGTACAAATCTCGAGAATACACTGAAATTACCGACGAAACAGCGACGAAAAATGACGACTTTATTACTGAAATAAACAAGAGAAAAACTCGATGATAAAGTTTATTCGAATTTCATTAGGAAATGTTGTGTATGTACGTGTTGTGTACGTTTGCGTTTAGTTGTGGATTTTGAACAGCGCGAAGGAGACGTCATCTACTGGCGGCAAAAGTTTTATCCTGCTGGTAAAGTAGAACTCTGGGTATAATCTCAATGTTATCAAACGATTATTTTTTATATAAATGTATAGAGAATTGAATACTAAAATAAGAAAATTCGATAATGCTCTCATTCTTGGCATAAAATTACCTTTCATTGTTAAAAGGCCGAAATCTATTTTTAGACTGCCCACCAGGAAAACCTCAATTTTCTCAAAAACATGGCGGCCATTTTCGAGTTAACACGTACACAATATGCATGCATGTGTGTTCGGTTTTACACCTCTCAAAACTAAAAGTGGCTTTGTATGTACAGTAGGAAACAAATTGAGTGGATAAGGCCATGATAACCACAGTATCTTGTAAAGAATCAATTCCAAAGAATAATTTTCCAACCTTGAATCAATCATTTGGCAGTAAATATTCTTATATATATAATAATAACTATTTATATTCCATTATCGGAGTAGTGTTTGATCTAAATGCGCGCGCGCAGACATTTTTAGTCTAAAACAATACATAAAATGATGAGCAAAGTCATTGCATTTACAATTATAGCCCGTTAAAAAAATATATCTATATTGAAACAATATTTTACGCAATATTTTGAGTATTTTTTCATGAAAAAAGTGAAGTGTAAATCTTTGTGGCAGAGTCTGGCGCGAGACTGCAGATGACTGTACTACACACGTATGCCGTGAGCTCTGACACGATTTTTTTTTGATAAAACTGGTTGTACCTAGGCTCAAGTGAATGTTCGGTTTATCGTACAAAGACGTTATGGCTTTTACATCCCTTCCTAAACTCGTTCCAATCGGAAGCCCGAGGGTGAGCGCCGAGGAAATCACAAGGAACATGTTAACAGAGGTAATAAAATTATCGCCCACATGACTCACATTCGAGACACACTAAAATTATTTATCACCAGGTATTGCAGTCGGAGCCTGTGAAAAAACTTCTGGCAAAGCCAAACATCCTAATAAAAGCTGTGTCATTCACTCCAAACGAGAAACTATCACCTAATGGCCAGTCGAGACCCAGTGTCATCAAGACTACAACCAATCATGCCAAGAAGCGGTCGCATGCTGCCGCGATGAAGAACGAGGATGCTCACCTTTTACCATCGAAAAAAAGCGGCAAATCGGAGATCATTCTCATGCCACTGCGACGGCAATTGAAGTCCTGTGGCCACTACGAGAGCTGTGAGAAAATTGTGTGTGATGTACAAATCCAGCAGTACGTAGACTACGAGGGATCATCACCACTGCTTGCACGCACCATTAACGAATCTGAAATAACTGCTCCGGTGTCGAAACACTGCAGTGATCCACGCTGCGATGCTCTCAGCATTGATCACAATTTCTGTCGAAGAGCTTCAGTGCGTCTCTGTCGCATTGACAAGTCCAATGCCTGCGATGTCTGCGGGACTATACTGAAAACCCGTAAATCCCGATTGCACCATCAAAATTGCCGTCGTCCAGAGCACTACAGTCACGATGATGTGGACGTGGACCTGGTTCGACGTCGGAGAATGCGTGAGCGTGAGATACAGCTGACAGAGGCCCTGAAGCTCCGGAGAAATGACTACAGTGATCCGATTTTGGGTCCTAAAAAAGCCATAGAGGTGTTAAAAAAGAATAGCGAGCTGATTGTAATACCAAAAGCACCGACGCCACCACCACCGCCACTAGTCGTTCAACCAACGACAATTGCGCCACAGCCTGCGCCGATAATTACTCTGCAAGCTGCTCACCCATCCGCTGTGCCTATCGTCTTACCTCCTCAACCGATAGTTCGACCAAAAATTCTCCTGAATCCAGTGCGTGTGGCACCAGCGACAAAAGTGATACAGCCGCCAAGTGTCGTGGCAATTGAGCCGGCATCAAAGGCCGCGCCGGCAAACAAAAAATTTATTGTTTCCACTGTACCACAAGGGACATCATCCGGTTCGGGAGTCGTCAGTTATCCCGTCATGCTGAGCGATTGGGTGTCATCGCAACCAGTCGAGTATGTACAGCCAGAGCCAGTGCTCATGCCTGTTCGTGTTGTTCCAATTGCTTCCTTAAAATCAGAACCCTCGCTGCTCCACCAGAAGCAGGGTGTTCCCAAATTTTGCATTATAGCCGATAATTCTGTGCCTCCACAATCATTTGTCAATTTGCCGGCATTTTCGACAATTCAGCCGCTGTCAAACGTCACAGGAATCCATACAATTCAAACAGTTACCCCAGCGGCTGCACAGTCTGAACCACGAGAAAGTGTAGAACCGAAAGCAGCAGAAAAACCAGCCGATAATCCGTCGCCACCAGCGCCAGCTGAAATAAAAAAAGCACCGGTAAAAAAAAAAAAAGGAAAAACAAGTGAAAAACGTACTTTATCGAGTAAGCGCAATACAAAACGTGCTAACGCCGAGCCAGGTGAAACAGATGCAAATTTTATCAATGTTACAGTACCGAGTCGAAAAAAAAAATACATTAAGAAGCCTTATCAGTGTAAATACTGTGCGAAAAAATTCCTAACTGATTGGTATTACCGTATGCACGTAGCTCGACACAAAATCAAATCAAAATTGATTTGTGATGTGTGCAACAAGACATTTTCCAATAATTACGATCTTAAAAATCACATGGCTGACAAGCACACGGAAAAATTTGAATTTATTATGGATGAAAAGGACTTGGAGCAGGTAACACTCTATGTTGCCTGTGATAATTGCGAAAATGTATTTGATTCAGTGGCAGAAATGGAGGCACACAACTGTAAAGGTGTAATGATGACAGATGACAGTAAGGAGTCGAGTAGTGATATAATTGTTCCGCCATTTTATGGAAATGGAGAGTGCAATTCGGAGGAAATTGAAAAAGAGAATGGCGTTTGTGGGCGAATGATTGTTGAACCATCTAAAAAATTAAAAAACGATGAACAGTCTGTTATAATTAATAATAAATATTCTTCCAGAAGAAAAACTAGACATTCCGCTAGAGATGAATGTCATGAACTGTCTAGTAATAGTGTAATTAAGATTAATCCTCATAATATCAAATGCCAAGATTATGAGGGTGAACTTGTAATTGATGAGGATCGACTTGATGATAGTTTTTAAATATTATTTTAAATTTATTCAATATTTTCTTGATGGTTGGGAAAATAAAATAAAAGAAAAAAAAGTAATTGTTCAACATTCCAATAAACAACGAGAAAATCCTTATATAAAAGTGAGACGTGAGATCAAATTTGGCCGTTTTTTTTTTTTTTAAACAAAAAAAAAACATTTGTCAGAGCAGTTACTAGTCAAATGATTGTCTGCAGTAAATAATAAATAATTTTATCATAAAAATCAATAATAATTAATTGACATTATGTATTATTTAGTTTTATCAAGCATTGATCAATTTAAATAATCAATTTTAATGCATGTATGCAAGTCGAATTATACATATAAACAGTAAATTTACTAATAGAAAAAAATTTTAATCTGATACATATATATGAAAATTATCTGCATTTTTTATACAAAATTATTTCATTAATCCAATGTACCGTATACCAAGGAGAAATATAAATAGAAAATAATGGCTATATGCTGATGTTTATAAAATTGCAAGAGGGAAAAAAAAAAACAAACAAATGTATTTTTGACAAAGTTCAATTGTTATGCAGTGTGCCTTTCATCTTATTGTTAGTTTAATGTAAAATTATTTAAGTGGAGGAAATTGATTAAAGTTCATCATCACAAATTTAGATCATAAGAATCATTTTTTACTTCCATACCTTATCATGTAACTGTACGATATAGTAACAATGAAATGAGAGTAGTTGATGATTGAGACACTGGGAATATGCATTTAGTTGAATAATTTTCTGTATAAGTTGGAGATATATAATAAACCATGTTCGCACCACGTTTTTCCAGTAGTTTCAATGATTTTTAATGTACAAAAATATGCATAATTCTTGTGTACTATATTCTATCCAGTGCCTCCAGCATTATTACACTGTTTCCTCGAATTACCTAGGCAAAATCGAGTAATTTTATGTTATTTTCATAATTTAAAAACGTTTATTTGTTAGTTTTCTCACTTACCACCATGCCAATATTATTTTTAGTACCGTCCTTACACTCTTCTATACTTTCATCAATCACCATGTTCATGAAGGGATCAAAACCTCGCAGGATTCCAATGACATGCCGGCCACCATTCAGTTTCACTGGAATTAAAATGTATAAACAGATTTTTTTTTTGGGGGAAAAATGGTTTCAAATGTGTTTGAGTTTGATTAAAAGTTACTTACGAGACAGTTTTTTGTCCATGTATCTGGAAAATAAAGATAAACATTTATTTTAGAACAAAAACCAACATAACCTATAAATTGTTTGTAGTTTTTTTGCATCGACAGAGATGTTTTTGTGGGTTTTATAAATGGCAATACTTACTTTTTCAGCTCTGGAGGATGTGCCTTGCTCATTTTGGAATGCTGATTTTTATTTTAATACACGTTGAAAGTTATAATGATAAATGTAACTACAGCACGATGAGAATTTGAGATACACGCACCGCTTACGTTTATGTATGTATGGGCAAAGAGTACATTTTCATGCACACATACATTCTTGAGTCCTGCTGTCACTCGACGGCGTGTGGTGTGCTCGGAAACGCTAAAGAGTGCTTAGTTGGGCAGTCAGCGGTTCTCAGAATTATTTGTCGAGAGGTTATATGCTGTCCTTTATTATTCCTACCCTAATTGCAGCATTATTTAAGTATCAAATAATTGCTTAAATAAAGTTAATTGTTATATCACATAAAAAAATGTTAAAAAAGATAAACAATGCCAGTTTGAAAAAAAAAAAACTTACAGTCACCCGGATTTGATCCCGCGATCTCCGGCGTTGCGGGCGAGCAACACATTTCATTCATTGAATTAAAACATTCTTAATTTTTTATGCTTTTAATTCGATAAATATTTTCGTAAGCTTGACAAATTTTACATACTAAATTATTTATAAAAAAATTCTTTTTACCGGATTTATCACATTTGAATGAGTTGAAGCTTCATTTGTAGTAATAGTGGGGATGGAGGGTGTTGTTGTGTGTGTGTGTGTATAAACAGCTGATGCCCATCGATACAAGCATATAAAAATACATAAAATTTACGGTAAGTGCTGGTAAATAAATGTATCAAATGATAAAAAAAATCACACTCTATGAATTTATTTTTTAGATACTTCAATTAAAAAGTATTCTCGATAAAATGATCCGAACGACGCTTGGAGTACGACAATTTCTGAGGTTATTACTGCGAATTCCAGCAGAATCATGTTCAAAAGTGACTTTTGCAAATTCTCAGTCTGGCCTTCTCAGTAATTTCAACAAATCTCCATCAAAATTCAACTATTTTCGCTCACTAACCACAGATATCAGTGAACAAGCATCTGAATGTGATGAAAAGGATGAAAAATTGGGCAAACAGTGTTTAGGAAAAATAGAGCAAAGGCTCTTGGTCGAGTTCACGTGTAAAAAGTGTGATACAAGGAACTCAAAGACAATGTCTAAACTGGCTTATACAAAGGGTATCGTAATCATTCGCTGTGATGGTTGTCAGAATAACCATCTGATTGCTGATAATTTGGGTTGGTTGGGTAGCCACCTTCACGAACGAAATATCGAGTACCTCATGAAAAAAAAAGGCGAAACTGTGAAAAGACTACGTCCGTATGGGGACCCAGTGTTGGAACTGGTAAACAAATCATAAATAATATAAATATAAGTAAAGAACATTGTATAAAATTTTATTTTACTTTACAATTGATTAAAGTCATTCATTTCAAACGGTTAAATTGAATTTTTTTTTCTCATCTAACCTTTTATAAATCGATATTTCATTAATAAACAAACAGTTCTAATGAAATAAAATTTTTGTGAAATATTTCAATTGTTCATGTAGAAATGCTGTAGAAAAATTAGATCTTTGGTCCATTATAAAAATTATTATTTCAATGTTTATCTCATTATTAAGTCATTTTCAACAATATTTACAAATCTGTAAAAATATTCGATCAAATCACAATTGATTTGATTTTTTTTGAGATTTTTTTTTTTTTGTTTTCAAACCCGATATAGCGTCAAATATTATTAAAAACCCGGTAATTTATGAAAAACTTATTGATACAATTTTCAAATCACGGCATAGAAACACGAGAAAACCTCGTGATACATCAGAGATAATTATAAAAAAAATATATATTCATATAAACTTATGATTAAACTCTCTTAGGCTTCGATACTATGGCATATTCACTGTTATTTATCACCGTATGTTTAGGTCCGGGGAGACTAGTTTTTTTCTTTATAACACCATAGCCCCTACTGCTATCATCAACAAGTCTAATACTAGAAATATCCTCAACAACATCATAATCACTCCAGGTCGGTCGAGGACTTGCATCGTCCGTTTGCGAATTTGTTGCTGCAATACTTGGGCTAACATTTGGCACTCTGTAACCCGGATTATTATTGAGCTTGTAGGTAGATCCAATATGTTGAAGTTTATCATAATTAGCTATTGAATTAGATTTTGTTAACAAATTATTGTGGATTATTGGTGAAATTGTATTATTTTCTATTGGTGTATTATTCTCAACGGGTAATTTTTCATAGTGTACATCGTCATCAGTCCAAATATCCTCATTATCCGCGGCAAACCGACTGCCCTCATCTTCAACAGTATCATTATCACTTCCATCATCAATATTTTTCTCAAAATGATGCTCTTCCTCGACGCGATCATCATTTTTCTCGACATCCAAGCGATCGACGTATTTTTCTGGTGGCAGAATGCGTTGATCTTTCAACCTCTCAGTATGCGGGACAGTATCAATGCCATAAGTTCTCCAGGCCTGATTTCGCACTTCTACAATATCATACGGATGCTTTTCAATTCTTCGATTCTCCGCAAAATCACTGTTATCATGTGCAGCATCGGGTTTTACGTGTCTTTGACGAGATTCCGGTGTTACATGGGTATTGTGATGTTTTTTAGCGCCAGTTACGACACTTGGTGATTCGGAATCTACGAGTTTTTTATCCGTAAACCCTGGAAAAACGTATTTTCTCGGTGGTTTCACAGGTTTGGGCTTAGTTAATGGCGGTGGAGGCTTGATATATGGCGATGAAGTCATGCCCGCAGATTCGGAAAAATACGATGTTGATTTGGCAGAGTTTTGTGCACTTGTGCAGACATCCAAGTCAAATAGCGCACTGAGTTTAGGTGTTAAAGCAACCGCAGCTCTTGAACCAACCTCCATCGATAGAGCGGCATGATAGGGCAAGTCGTTGATATCAAATCCAGAGAGTGTTGATGTCTCAGACAGTGCGTCTCTTTCGCCCTGTAGAAATTTCTTCATAGATCGCATTTTTGCGTAGATACAGCGATAAATTTCCGGCTCTGGTCCGTGCTCTAGCTCGAAACAACCCTCGCCAGACACACATTTTCGCCCGGCTTCAAATGTAAATCTTGCTGATTTGTAGCCGTACTTGCGGATAAATCGGTAGGGCCAAATGTACAGTGTTGTATTTCCATCGATAAGTCGAATGTCAGCTGATCCTGCAGCGAGTGTGTACGATTTAGGCTCTAAGCCGCATCGTTTTGAAGCCTCTGTCTCTATGAGTTTGACTGAAAATATTCCCTCACCGCTTGTACAATACAAATCATTGTCCTCCTCGATTGTTGTATCATTATTTCTGCTACTGAGTGATTCAGTGGCTTTAAATGCCACCTGTTGAAACGCATCGATCCACTCGTGCGTCTCATTTTCCGCATGACATCCAAAATGATGAGCAGTACTCTTAGTTATAACCTAAAAAGTTATTAAATTGATTTAAAATGCTGTATAATATAAATAGAATAATTTATTACTAACTGTAAAAACTTTTGGCTGATTTGTCGGTCCAATTTTTACACATGCCTCCAATGTTATGATTCTCGGTGAACATTGTTGACTACGACTGTCCTCACGACTGTCCCAAATCTCCAATCTATCAACACCAGATTTGCTGGCTTTGAACAGCTGACAATATCTCTTGTGCCATGTTTTCTGATTGTATAGAGAAAAGAACGAGAATATCATATTTATTACACATAATCGTTCGACCACATATGAGATAATATTTATTGAGGAAAAAAGTCTCAGTGAATAACCTTTAGCTGGCCAAGCACGCCCTGAGGTGGGAGAAGCAGGAGGCCTTGCTTTACAGGTTCTTCAGGCTCCATATCTCCAGGGAACTTTTTGTAGACGATAAATAATTATATTATCGTTGCTATTATCGATGTTTAAGGCCAGTGATGAGTCTAATTGAAATATTAAAAATTAAATAAATACAACGCAATGAATATTTGATATAAAAATGTATATATAGTATACATATGGAGGAAGGAAACTGCGGTGATATGAATCACCGATATGGGAAAATGCTTTTTCTCACGTAGCCCTATAATACTGGTATATTCAAATATAATGTTAACATGTTGAGGCATGTGTAAAATGAAATATATATCAAAGAAAGCAAATAGTGTGTTTCTCACTCACCTGTTGCTTCGCATATCCTGAATATAATTCGACTCTAATGTAAATAACATATGATACTCAATGATAAAACTCGACTGTTTGATTGCATCGGTTTAACAGTCATATACAAGTTGCACTTATTTTTTAGAGTTACTTATGTTTGAAATAAACCAAGAGTTTTTTTTACACGCAGTAGCTAATAAAAAAATTAAGTCTTTGTGACACGCTCGAATATTACACAAGATACGGTTGGAGAATGCTGTATGAGCTCTCTGTACATCTGTGCATTTGTCATGCACGTGTGTAGATGTACGTATTTGGCTGGATTTTCATGAAAAAAAATATTTTACTCTGTCACCCATAGAGTGCAGTCGATATGACAGAAAATGCCGGTTGTCGATAACGTAAAACTTCCAACATTCTAATCATTAAAAATATTTACATTTCTTCAATAAAAATATTTAATTTTAACAATTTCTCGATGATTTTTATAAGAAATTTACATAAATGTACTGAATGAGTATTTATCTAGCTGTTATATCATTATTTTAACAATTTTTTGATAAACGATGATTGCAATCATGAAAGATTTTTTACCTTAATATTTAAAAAAAATTCTCCTCAAAATATTCTTCTAAAATTGGATCTGTTTGCGTACTTACACTACTTGTTTTGCGGTCTAAAATAAGAAATAATAATTATTAAAAATTAATTAATAATATAAAAAAAATATAAATACCGTATTTTTCGAGTTCACGCCGAGATAAAAAGTACATGTCCACACATTTATTTATGATTAATAAATCTTCATTATTTTTATCTGGCTTCCAATAAATAACGTAGAGCTTTGGGCCAAATATAAAAAACAAAATAATCGACGCATTCAAAGAAATAGTCATGCTCAGGTGGACAACCTGAAATAAAATTATTTATAATTGAAAATAGAGTCGTTAAATTATTAAATGCTACATTACATACGTCATATCGGTTGATGTTGTAGATAATAAATCCTGCAATCCACGTGACAAAAGTGGTATAAATAGCGTAGGCGATGAATTGAGCTTCATTAAAATTCGCATTTACTTTCCATATCTTTGTCACATTATTTATAGAATAAAAGCAGAGCATCATAACAAATGCAAATTGTCCAAAAAGGGTTGCATGCGAATTTGTGCAAGTTAATTCAGTTTTTCGAGGAAGTATATGCTCATAATGCGGCAGTGAGTTTTGTGCTATAGCCAAAGCAGAAAGAATGATTATTTCAATCATCACAAGCGACGAAGTAATAATCAACTAAAAATTTGAAGATACATCAATTAGTACTATAAATATTAATTAAATTTAACAAAAAATAGAATATTCTTACCAAGGGCTTTGTTGATAACATTGTAAAATGTTTAGGCGACGTTTTATTCTCAGATATATTAACTATCATCAAAATTCTGTTGATTTTTGTCATCAAACTTGCATAAATCATCGAGAAACTTAGTCCGGGTATTGTGGTAATTATTGCGCAACTGACAACTGACGGTTTTATGACAAATGCAAAAACCTGAAGTAATAAAAATGCGTTAAATTAGTCGTTTTCGAGTGATAAGAGATTATTAATTGCTTACGGATAAATGAGCCATGATAACTCCAAGTAGAATGATGAGACAGAGACTTCTTAGGCTTGCCTGCATGATTGGAGTACTGGAGTATTTTTTAAAACAATAAAGTACAAACCCAGAGGCAATGAGACCCATTGCCGCGAGTAAACTAGAAGCGATAGCTTCAAATTCATTCCAGGATAAGTATCGAGGGATATTTTTCACACAATCTGCAAATACAAGATAAATGACTATTATTATACCCTTTTTTATCTCTAAATTTGATATTACTCACAAGTTTGATTCGCGTTTGGCCACCATCCAACACTACATGTAAGACAATTTGATCCGTTGGCTGACACGATTTGAGATTCATTACATGGAACGCAAGGTGCGCAACATATGTCGTGTTTATGTGTGTCTGCGTTGAAAAGCTGAGCGAAAAAAATTTTTTATCATCGTATATACAGTAGGATGGCCTACAGTAAAAAAAAAACTTGATTACCTTGTAATGTCCGGATTTACATCCAGCGCACTGACTCACAACACTTTCATTCCCTTTTAATTGATATTTTCCAAAGATATTGGATATCAAGGGTGACCAACTTCCAATAATTTCATAGTCGAAATTATTATTTAACGTCTTTTGATAGTTTAAAATGTGTGCACTGAAAATAAATTAAATTAACGTTACAGTTAACGGTGGACAAAAAAAAATTTTTTTTACACACTTAAATTGGACATTGTTATAATGTTTATCATTGAAATGAGAGAGATGTCCATAATTCACGATATCTTCCAATTGCATCTGTTGAAATAAATCATGATTATTTTACTAGATGTAATTGAGATAAAATATGAATTTGTTTAATATTATTACTAAATATGCTGGATAATCAAAATTGTTGATTGTGCAGTCGCTGCTCTTTGAGCAAGTTTCACGTAAGAAAAACTGCTTCAGAGCCAGGCCCATAATTGATATAGTTCGAAATATAGAGTGTAATTTTAAATCTTGCAGATTACATTCAGTCACTGACAATTCTTCTGAGCCTGGGAAATAAAATAAAACCTTTTTTTTTTAAATAAAATAATAAATATTAGTTAAATATTTCAATACCTGTGCATCTCTTTTGAGCATTTAACTGTTTATTTCGATAGAAACAATTGAATTTTTGTTCCCAATATTTAATAAGCCAAAAATTTTCATCATCTAACGGATCAAGATTTTGATAATATTCGTTAAAGCTACTTAAATCCTCTGTTTTCGCTTTTACAACAATACTTCCCCAAGCTTCCTCATTTAAACCTTGCTCTAACCACGAATTTTCAGTCCAAGATGATCTATCAGTTGAAAATAAATTATATTAATCAGAAACAAATTTAAAATTTGATTTTTTATCTTACCCGCCGATAAAAATAAATCGATGACTCAAATGAAGTTTTTTGACAGACTTCAAAACTTGAGTTGCAGTCCAACTCTCACCAAGACACACGACAACATTTACAAAGACGTTTTTGTTGAGTAATTGAAGATTTTCATCAAAATTATCATCCAATGAGTTGACAGTAATTTCTTTTGCAATACAAATACCACGTTTTAATGCCAATTCACGAAATTTTATTAGTTTTTTCTCATGAATATAATCTGTAAATTGAATATATATTGAATTAATAATTAATTACATGTGATTTAATTATTTAATTACCTTTTGACACAATTAATCCTATATAGGACCATTGAAAATGTGAAATAACTTCAAGTATTACATTTAATTCATGACACATTTCGGTATTTATTTCAATATATGTGTGTTTTTTTCCTTCAAGCTCATCTGGCGTTTGCAAAAGTCCAAGCTTAAATGTAAATAAATAGATTTAATAGTAAAAAAAAAAAAATTTTTTTTTTTTCGTTCTAGACTTACATATGGCATTTTGAACTCGTTAAAAATTGCTTGGAGATATGAATTAATTGAAATATTGTCTTCTGGATTAAATATTCCAATTGTTCGATTCTGAAATAAATAAAATATTAAGTATAATTAGATAAATAAAATTAAAAGAAATGAAATAAAATTTTTTAATACTCACTTCAACCATTTTTTTCTGTTCTGGTAATTGAAAATATTGTAAATTTGAAGTCATTGCTAAAGCACTGGCAATTGCGTATGATAATTGTAAACAATAATCTCTAATTTCAAGCCCAATTGTAATATCTGCAGTAGAATATTATTGTTATTTAATAGAATAGTGGAATATAGTAATTATTAATAATAGTAGAATATTAAAATTATTTATTAATGCGAAAAAATTTTACTTACTGTGAGGTTGAAGAATTTTTTCGTTTACATGCTTGATTGCATAAATAGCCATGGCAATTCGTCGAATACCATTGTCTGTGATATTACCACATGTTTTTCCATATGGATCACGAATTTTTAGCATTAGTCCAATAATATAATCACCTTCAATCCCGACAACGTCCATTGGTAAATGAGTTGACGTAGAAATTTGCATCATAGTGCATAATATTGTAAAAATCACATTTATATTCATTTTTCCGTTAATTTCAATTAAAATATATCAATACTAATTTTTTAGAATGTGTATAATATTTTTTTAATGCATTGATATTTCACATACGGTTACTTTCTAGTAAATTTGAGGTTATTTTTGTTGAAAAGTTTTTTTTTTTTCTGCACATGTGGCGCATTTTCAGAACCTAACCTTACATTATTTATTTATAAAAATATTTTCATTTTATTTTCACGTTGGATATGTTATAAATACGCGCGTAGTTTTAAATCAATAAAAAAATTAATGGATAAATACACAAAATATAAGTTGATATTTTGGTGAAGATATAAACACCCCAATGTTTTACATTGTTTTTGACTGTGCTGCTGTTTATTATATTCACTGACAAATTCTTTTTTTGTGATTGTACCTACATGTAAAATAACAGTGTAAACAATGTTTTTAATTTGTTTAAATATCAATATGTGGAGAAGCTATATAAAAGTTTTTAGTGAGATTTTGAAGAAATAGTCAAAGTTTGTTGGCAAATTCATGAAAAAAAAAAAAAGAAACCAAAGGTAAGCAATTAATCAGAGCATTATATTTATTTCACAAAGAATCCTAAAGACGTATTATAATACAAATATTTAATTCTAGTCAAGAAATGATTGTATATTTTTTATCACACCATAAAAATTTAATCTACATTAATTATTTTGTTTTTTTTTTGTATACATATAATTATAATACTTTTTTTTTTACCATCATTTTGATCATATTTTTCTTATAATTATCCGAATTACTATTGTTGCCCTCTGGTTATCCTTGAAAACTAAGCAAAGTTGCAATGATTGATGTAATAAATGTAAAAAATGTAAATATATTAACATTTAATTGTGTAAAGTAAAAAAAATGTGATAAACTAGCTGCCGAACTGATTTCCATCGAGGAAATCGTTTGAAAGCTATTAACAATACTAGTATTATTTTCTAAGGAATGATTGTCATACCCAAATGTTTGATTTACATCGTTTGACAAGATTTCATTGTCATTTAAAATCGATGAATTCTCTGAAACTATCAATTTTTCCTCATTGGGAGTTAATGTGTGAGTCATCAGCGGGGGTTTCCAGTCTCCGCATTGAGGAAAACCATTAGGAATAGGCAAAAATTCAGAGTGATCGCCAACTTTTAAAATTAGTGCCATCCCAATTTCAACGTGGAACTCGATATGGCAATGAAATAACCAGTATCCTGCATTTATTAATGATTAATTATTCTTATTGAAGAAACGCAAAAAAAAAAATGCCTACCTGGATTGTTGGCTTGGAAGCGAATAATTGTGTAACCACCGTCTGGAACAGTGACGGTATCTTTAATCGGCGCATTTACAAGTTTTCTCAGAATCAATCCAGATTTATCCATTTCCTTAACACGCTCAACCGTAATATTCTTGTCAATGCGAGACATGGCAACTACTCGAAAATCATGTCCATGCAAGTGGAACGGATGATTTGCATCAAATGTTACACCTATAATATATTCAATAGTAATTAAAATCTGATTGCATGTGATTTTTATCGTTATTTACCTTCATCTACAAGAATTATTTCTACAATGCTTTGTAATTTAACTTGTAGAACGTGAGTACAGGCGCAAAATGTCTCATTGCATCCTGTTACCGTCGAGGAATTGCAGAATTGATCGACAGTTACGGCATTACGTTGTGATAGTAGAGGAAATGTTGGTAATTTCATAGAAATATGATTCAATTGAGGTGTAAAAAGCTTCATTGCCTTGTTATTTACTGCAAAACATAAAAAAAACTATTAAAAAAAATAATACATCATCTCACTATAGTGCTGCTAATATGTCGATAACTCAGTAAATAAATGAGTTGATAAAAAATGTTATAAAACTAAAATAATAGAAAATTAAATTTTCTTTAAAAAATATAGAATAAAATTTTTCAATATTTTGACTAGTTTTTAAAATATTTTTAAAAAATAAGAATTTTTTTAAATTAGAAAAATTCAAAAATTTAAAAATTTTCAAAAAATAAGATAGATACAAAAAAAATTATTTCACGTTTTTTATAGAAAATTTTATCTTCAATAATTTTGATCTTATAATATTTTTTGATATCTCAATTATTTATTGAATTATCGTTGAAAAACATCCATTAGCAGTATATTGTATACCTTGATGAAAGCCATAGTGATTTTTACGATGAAAATGTGGATTATCTTTGGCATAAAAATCGTATGAAATATAAAATTGATAATCAGGATTTTTAGTGATCCAATCATCGTCTGGTTCGATTGATTCAAGAAGAGGAATACTCAAACTGCTATTTATTGATTCTGTGCCTTCATTTAGAGCGTTCATAATCTACAAAAAAATATTTCATCAACATAAAAAAACGAGTAAAATATAAAAAAAAATTATTTCCACGCGCTTACCAAAGCAGTTTCATTGAATTCCTCAAGATCTACCACAGGTCGATCATATGAAACCGTTTGATTAGGCTCTAAATCAACGGGTGCACCATTGTAATTAAGCACGGCAACTTGATGAGCACTGAAAAACCGTTCATCGCAATCCATGAGGCCTCTAAATCTAATCCAATAATTGTTAACACTTTGATTCATGTTGACAATAAAGTCAAAGCGCTCGCCAGCGTAGCTCACCAAGTATTTAACTGCAATAAAAAAATTTTAAACCAAATTCCAAGCTGAAAAAAAAATGTAATTCCACAATCTCCTGACCTTTTACCGGTTTAATATCACTGCCATCCGTGCTAATAACAGTCAGAGTGTGATTGTCAAATGATATTTCAATGGGACAGTTGAGAAAACCAGCGTTTATCAGCCGGAATCGGTATTTTAGGCCTTTAGAAACTGTGAATGTGGCTAAAGGCATTTTTTCCATTTCTTCAATTGTTCTATTACCTCCCCGATAGCGTCCATATCCATTGACTAGAATATTTCTCGCTTTGTTATTCCCATCTGCGTGATGGTGCGCGAGGAACTTTTCAGATCCTATTTCGGGGTCCCAATCCGTGATGATGATGACATGCTCGTCGATATCATACCTCTGATAATGTGGATCTCGATCTGCTGTGGTTTTAACAATTAAAGCTCCAAAAACACCATCACCCCTTTGGAATCCTGGGAAAAATCGCGGATGAATGGGAATTTTCATGAGGAAAATTATAAAAGTACCTGTGTGCGAGTGCCAAAAATGTGTTCCTACCGTTCTGGCAATATAATCATACCTAAAAGTCACTCCGGGCATTATTGGACACTGTGTTACATATGGTACACCGTCCATATATGGAGATGCACGATTGTGCTGTCCATGCCAGTGGATTGATGTTGTTTCTGACATCATTGAGTTGGTCACGTCTACAATGACTCTATCGCCCTCACAAACCTGCAATTCACGTTCACGAAAGTCATATGAGACCTCGGTCTTTGCACCTCGCTATATGTAAAATACAGTTAATAAAAAACTGTTTTTTTTTTTTATTGTTTTTTCAAATAAAAAAAATTAAATCCAATGCTTTTAAGTCATAACATCTTATATTGCATAAAAAAATTTAACTTTCTCGAATTTTACAATAAAAAAAGTTGAAAAAAATGAGAAATTATATTAGAGCATTAAAAAAAATCATTAATTCTGTATTTACTCTATGAAATAAAAATTTTTTAAAAATTTTTTCCTACTGATTGTTTTATATTTTAATACTTATTATTTGAAAATTAATTAGAAAATTATTTTTTAGCCAAAATAAGGTGTGAATGAAAAAATGAAAAAAAAAAAAAATTGATAAAAAAGTGTTAGTATTATCAAGAAAATACGTACCTCGATGGTAGGTCCGGGTAGTTGTCGATTTACAACCTGAACCGACCGTGCCAAGCCGTCTGCAGGGATGCAATGTGTCCGAAAGCAGTCGGAAATATTTTTTGGGCAATCATAACACGCTTTACTCATTGTTTTGTAGGATTCCAATTTAAAATAATAGTGACAAGTAATTTTTTCCGATATTTCGCTGCAATTTCGACGACAGACATGTTTGGCCCAGTCGATCTCGTCCACTGGCTCCTCGGGAAAATTACCCTCAACATCTTCAACGGTTATCACTGACACTAAAACAAATTATTTCGATTTATTTGAGATGGGGCTAATAATATGATAATTTATAAAAATTTGTGAGAGTTTTTCATTGTATAAATATCGCTAAGTAACATGTAAAATTAATTAATTAAATTAAATATATCACAAATTGTGCAGTAAAAATTTATAACAAAAAATAACACTAAATTAATTTTTTTCCACTGTTTATTTATTTTTTTTTTTTTATTTGCGTGTACTTTCTTGCACAAATTTTTATAATTTATGGTTATTGATAGAAATTCAAACCCGAGTGACATCCATAATCGTGAATAATTAAAGAAATCAGCGCGAATATAATGATACTTTTCTTCCACATTTTATAATAAATTATATAATGTGTATAAAAGTCAGATGGCAGCGTTAGAAGCAATCTGACGGCGTGTCAGCGTACAACTAATCATATATATATAATTTGGATAACAATATACAGAAGATTCTCCCACGAGAATGTATCGTCCTGTATAATCCAGTCAATCCTTTCACTTTTAAAACCAATGCCACCAGTTATCGCATGCATTATGACATCTCAGAACGTATTATAACAGAACATTGCCTCTGTCCTTCGCGGATAAACTCTCGGAATTTCTGAATCTATATGCGTTTAGAATATTCCGGAGCAGAGCACGCACGACACCACAGACGTGAGTGTTCCATATTTTTCTTTTTTTCGTCATTGCAATAAAATATAAGCGTCATTGAGCAATGTATACAATCGAAATGATAAACGAGATAAGCGAGATAAGACTTTTAAGATTTATTCTTCGTAAATACATATCAGATCTTTTAAAGATCGTTCGTGACATTGAAAATTACATGTTTTAAACCGACAAAAGGAAAAAATTTTTTTTTTTTTTCACTTGAAATTATTTAATTAGGCAATTTTTCTATTGAAAATTAAAATTTTTTAAATGAAAATTTTATATTTCAAATCTTTTGACACACAAAAAAAAAAAATTATTTATTGCACAATTAAAATTTAAAATTTGGAAAGAATGTTGTTTTTTTCTTATTTAAATGAAAAAATTTTTTTATGTTCATCAGTTGTTTATATATTGATAACTGGATACTTTGAGAAAGTATGTTTGAGCGCATGTGGCATGGATTCTTGGCGAAAGTTGCAGTAGTCTTGAAGAATGTGAAAACAAGTTTGCAAATAAAAGCAGGAGCAGGTGAGGCAAAAGATTCCAGTGAGACTGCAGATGCTGCAGGGCAACAACTAAATTACTACCGCCAAGGAAATTATATCTTAAAAATTTTTTAAATATAAATAAACTTGGTTTTAATAGACTATAAGATAAGACACTATGGAACCTGAACCATTTACATTTCAAACAATGGAAGGATGGGCAGGACAAACACTTGACCGACTTTTTAAAGTTAAATCAAGTTTCCTTCAAATTCAACCTAGTGGTTATATTTATCCTACTCACTTTGTGTTTGAAGCCGCTAAAATACGTGACATGGAAGTTTACAGTGATGATATATGGCTAGCATCCTATCCACGTACCGGTAATTATTTAAAACAAAAAAATTTCAAAATTATTTTCTCTATCTTTATATACATAAGTTTTTTTTTTTTCAGGCAGCAATTGGGCACAGGAAATGCTTTTTTGTATTCTTCACGATTTTGATTATGAAAAGGCTAAAATTCCTTTAGTAATTCGAAATCCATTGTTGGAGTATGATGAATATTTCTTTTTTTTTTTATTACAATATTTCGATTTTTAATAATTAATTAATTTTTTACAGATCATCTTCACTCATGGCAGTATCTAAATATGTTGATGCATTTGCTGAACAGGGAAATTCTGTGGATGTCGTGAAAAATTTATCTAGACCACGAGAAATAAAAACTCATCTACCTTGGGAATTATTGCCTAAAGATCTATCAAAAAAAAAACCGAAAGTTAGTATTGATATTTAAAAAAAAATTTTTTTTTTTTTTCTATTTTGTTTGTAAAAACTTTTTATTCTTTATTTTCAGATTTTTTATATTGCACGAAATCCTAAAGATACATGTGTCAGTCTTTATCACTTTTGTAAATTAATGCACGATGTTAATGGGACATTTGAAGATTTTGCCGAATTAATTGTTACAGATAATGGTAAATTAAAAAAAAAAAAAAAAAGAAATTTCAATCGGAAATAATATTTCTTCTTTTTTTTTTTTCAGGACCTCTATGTCCATACTGGAATCACATATTGAGTTATTGGTCCCGAAGAAATGACGAAAATATATTTTTCTTCACTTATGAAGAGATGAAAAAAAATCTACCGACTATGATAAAACGAGTCGTGAAATTTTTGGATAAAAAAGTGAGTGAGGAGCAAATAAGTGGTCTATTTGATCATCTACAATTTTCTAAAATGGCGGAAAATCCGGCGATAAATTTATCTCCAATACTGAGTGACGAGGACAACAATCATCCAGACTCCAAGTTTATCCGTAAAGGTAAAATAGGTGACTGGAGAAATTACATGAGTGATGAACTATCAAAAAGATTTGACGAGTGGACAGAGAGAAATTTAAAAGGCACAGGACTAGTTTTCGATGAAAGCTAAAAACTTTCAACATGAATTCATGTCATCAAAATAAAAAGAGTCTAAAATATAATAATTTTAATCGAAATTTTCGATGACTCTTTCCTGCCTATTTCTTTTCATACTGCAATAAATATATATTTTATATAAATACATTTATCAGTTGTCATCGCCCTGATTTATCCAACAGTTAAAACGCACCTTTCTTCAAGAAAAAAAAAATTCAAAATGTCTCACCGCGCCCTTAGATCTCACTGCGCGCCACGGTGGATAATGCGCAGATCAGTTTTCAGGCTTTACCGGCGACGGTAATAAGTTGAAGATGGCGATTCAAAGCTTTTGCTATCATCAAATCATCATGGGTAACCTATGTGATACATAAACAGTGAGATTGTGGTGAAATAAGTATAATAAACAATCATAGTGAGCAATAGAGTGCGTGAAAACAAGTGAAAAATGCCGAAGATAAAAAGCAATCAGCGATTGGGTAGCAATCACTGGTGGTTGCGTGAGCGTGAATTAGGCATTAAATATCCCCTGGGTCATGTAGACAGCTTTTATAAGACTTTGTACTCATCAATAAAAGTTGTGGGAACGTGGGATGAAGCTCAAATTCGATGTCAGACAATGCACGGTGGTGTTTTTAATTTGGAGTATTCTCCGGACGGGTGAGTCTGTCGGCACACTCGTCACATCTAACCTCAATTCTCACTGGCGACTGCCAATCACAGTCAAGTGCACAAAACACTAAACAGGATAATAATCTAATTTTCCAAATGATTCTAATGATTTTTCTCTGTTTCAGATCGTTGTTGGTGGCTGCATGTGAAAAAAAAAATGTTCTCATGTTTGATCCACTGAATCGACGACTCATTCACTCGATAGACAATGCACACAGTGGCTGTGTCAACTGTGTAAAGTTCTTGGACCAACGTATGTTTGCCACGTGCTCAGATGACAGTACTGTGGCGCTTTGGGATGCACGAAATCTCAAGCAACGCATTAGAACGCTGCAGGGTCATTCAAATTGGGTAAAAAATATAGAATACAGTCCAAATGATGGTTTACTGTTAAGTAGCGGTTTTGATGGTAGTATTTATGCCTGGGATATCAATAGTTTTACCGAGCACAGCTTTCTGTATGATCGAGTATTTCATATTAATGGCTTAATGCGTACTACACTTACTCCCGACGCATCGAAGATGCTTATATGTACAACGTCAGGTTATTTAATAGTTATACATAATTTGAGACTACGTACGTTGACTCAGGATCTTCAGGGATTCAAGCCAAACATGTATCGACTGATGCAACTCTCACAAACAACTATTCCAGTGGCAGCTAATTTTACACACTTGTTTTCATCTAAAAGGGCACACAATAGAGTGGAATTTCTCACAGATTTCCCTGTGGGTGATGATGCAGGTGTTATTTCAAGCCTTCAAGTCCATCCGCAAGGCTGGTGTGTCCTTTCACGTAATGTCAGTGATGATAAAAAATCTGAATGGACTTGTGTGCATGATATACAGGAATGTCAAGTGCCAGCAGACATTTTGGAGGATGAGAGTACATCTCCAGTGCAAAAAAACCGTCAGCAACAGTTGCCAACGAGTGAGAGCGAGCAAATTGCTTATTCATTTCTCCCGGACACTGTGGAACAGCCGAGAATTGTCTCTGCAACAGGATTACGTGCAAATTCGTTTGATACAGATGAAGTTGACAGTCGACAAAATCGAACTAATTGGGAAAATATTCGGCGAGTTCGAACATATCCACAAAATATTCAACTAGTCAGTAATTCATCGAATGCAAATTATGAAAATGGTGAGGAACATGGTGAAAATCGGAATATTATAAATAATGATGATTTTTCAACGGCCAATGTTGAACTGCATGTAAGCACAGCTGATGTTTGGGAGGCTCTGGTAGAGATTCGCGAGGTTCGAGGACGCAGAGAACAAGAGCGTGACATTCATCGGACTATTGTCAATGCGAGAAATTGGTTCTTGCGGAGCAGGAATGAATTGCGCGCTGGCGGCGATGATGCAGCTGATGGCAATGGCGGAACTCCCGGAAATTCTCACACTGTTGTTATTCTTGGTGATCGGGGCAATGCTACAAATCAAGATCAATCAGGGCAAAAGCCACTGTTTGCTATTCCGAGAAATCACAAGATTCACCAGAATGTCAGTCGTTTGACGCACTACATCGAGGAACCTAATGTCGGGTCAGGATATATTAAAGAATTGTGTTTTTCTGCTGATGGCCGACTTATCTGCTCGCCATTTGGCTTTGGAGTTCGTCTACTTGCCTTCTCGGATGACTGTCAAGATCTGTCTGACTGCGTTCCACCTGCAGATAAATCCGTAAAATTACACGAACTTGCTACCAATGGCTCTCATACAGATTTTGTACTCAGTACGAAATTTTCTCCAAGACATTGTCTTCTGGTATCTGGCTGTCTTGGTGGTAAAATTGTGTGGCATCAACCATTACTTTAATTCCAACTGTAGCTATACTGACATGGAAAGAAAAAAAAAAACATAAAATAATCTTGCATCAACGCAGAATAATTGTTCATAAAATTAACGTTTTATTGTATTGATTATCAATGGAATGTGATGATATTGATGATTAGGAATAAAATGTTAGTATTTAATTAATTTAAGTGGAGAAAAATATTTAAGGAATTATTAACGTATATTTCATAGAGTAACACGAAATAAATTTTTTTTTTTTTTTACATATAAATTTTCATTTTTTTTCCACCTACATGGGAATGTGTTCATTGATTTATTTCATAGTTGCACGTGTAAATAATAATGAAATCAATTGTATTGTCTTTTTTTGTTTTGTTTAAAATTATATAAAATTTAGCCTTAATCATGTCTTTTTTTTTTACAACAATCAACTGTTTGCGTGCCACAAAAGTACTTAAATAATGAGAGAATGCTTCGTGTACCTAAGTATTTTGCTCAGGCACTGCCTAGGACTAACCAACGGATATTGATTAATGACGTTTTGAATAAATAGTAACAGTAGGTGTATAAGAATCGCGTTTTTAAGAACAGAACGTTAATTTAGCCGGGAAAAAAACACAAAAAAAAAGAATTTTTATACTAAAATTTATTGCTGCTTTTATTTTGGTTATTATAATTTTTTTATAATCAAAAAAAAATTATACTCTGTGTCTCTGTGCTTTTATGTGAAATCAAAAAACGACAAAAAAGTAGAAAATTTCGATAGAAAATTAGTATAAACTAATTTTTCTTGCTTAAAACGTCAGTTTTCAAACCTCGGCTAATAAAAAAATAACCGACTATTGCTCGACAGTCGGTGTACGAGTGATTAATGTGTTTTTTGTAAAATTTTCATCAACAAAAGAAGAAAAAATCAACTAAAATATCTTTAAAGCAAAGTATTTTTCAGTCTGCCTAGATATATTTTTTTTTAATCATTAAAATCCTATTTATATAATAGTGTATACAATCCAAATAAAAAAAAAAACACCATATTAAAAAAAAAGCTCATTAATTAAAAACATATATATATATAAATTAAAGAAATGTAAATCATATATAGGAAGAGGACGGTTCTAACATGTATTTTGAGCAATCCCAAAGTCAAACTCAATTATTATTTTCTTCAAATGGCAAAATAAAGAACAAAAGTTAAAAATATATATCCTAAATTATTAACAAGTGTTTCACCTGTACTTGATGGAGAACTCACATCAAAATCTACCGATCTTTTTGTTCGATTATTTAATTTATCCGAATATTTACCATAATTACTCGACGATTCACTTGAAATATGAGGTGGTAATTCGCCTCTAAATTTCCTAAATTGTGGTACTCGATTGCTCAATATTTTCGACAATTTTTTATCAAACGAACGATAATGATCCTTGCTATTAGCCTGTATATTTTTATTTTTACTTACACTCAAAATGCTTCTAGTGAGACTGGAATCATCAACTTCTTGGCCATCGTAAGCAATCAATCTAGCCCCTGCTTCCGGTGCAAAGCGTGTAGGTAAGTAATGAATATCCAAACTATCAGCAGCCATTTCCATGTCATCACCACCCTCATTCTCATGATTGTGAAGTCTCTGTTTAATTTTTTCCAGACGTATTTTCGCCTTTTTCGACCACTCCTTGGTGTCTGCTGCACCTCGCTGATTGATATTGCGGTAGATTTGCGGGAAATCCCACTTCTGAAATGTGTTCTTCATGCCATTGTCTCGGATAATTGGCTTAAAACCACCCTCAATGACAATTGAATCTGGATTGAAACCGTTGTTCAACGGTTCTGCAAAGTTTCGTATTTCCGCGGCTGACGATACCGCCGCCGCCGTGTCATCAGTGAAGATTTTCGATTGCATTTGCGGCTGTGGAGTTTGTTGTCTATAGATAAACTGCTCGCTAGGATCATTAGATTTTTTAATAGTTGGATATCGATACAGCTGCTGTATCAATGGCAATTTAGGGTGTAAATATTGTTGTTGCTGCTGCTGTTGGTTGTTATTATTGACAGTTGCTTGAGGATATGTGAATTTCACAACCGGTCTACTGAGATGATCTGGAAGGAAGTTATTAGAGTGTGATAAGGAGGCTTGTGGCTGCGGTTCTTGAAGCTTAGAAGCATCCCATTGATTTTGATGGTAGTGAGCAATGGGAATTGATTGTCGACGATAATAAATAATTGGCGATGTATTTCGATCAGGATGAACACGCACCAACGACTGATGTGAATAATGATTATTGTAATAAGTCGGTTGATGATGGTACTGCTGTTTTAGAGCTGAAGCTATGGGCATTGATGACGATTTATAGGGACTGCGCACGTAAGCATTGGTTAATTGAAGCTTATTTGACGGATAATGAGAGTAATCATTGTGATAATAATTATGATAGTGGTTACGTTGATAGTCTGCATGATTCTGATGAGATTGCGGCTGATTATGATGATTCTGCTGGCCTGAATTTGACAAATAATAGTCTGGCATTGATGTTACCTTACTTGAAACTTGAATACTTTCAGCTTTTTGCATGTCGCCTGTTTCCTCGTGATTTACTGGTGCCTGGGCATAAATTTCGTGTCGAATACTTGCCTCGGCTTGTGGATCGTCACAACTGTCGAGCACATTTATCTTCCATCCGAGATATCGATGGGTAAAGCACTGGAAACGGATAAGAATTTTTATTAGATTATTGGAATACTAGAGCAGGGAAATACGCGCCCCGTTATAAGCGATAGAACATGCATTCTAAGGAAATTACAGAGGCAAATATATTTCAATAATTGCTGGGGAATTTTTTTTTTCTCTTCCTTTTTCTTTTCTACTGCTTATTAATATTTATAAAATTCACTTGTCGTTATATTTTAATCCACTTGCGCATGAATTATATCGCTTTTATGATGAACTTTGATATGCTTTAAAAGCAAAATGTGGTAAAAGTCTAAAATTATACTGTTTATAAATGTACCGCGTATTTTTTTTTTTTTTTTGCTATAAAAATAATTATTCATGAACTGCGTGTAATTAGTTGGAATAAAATCGTTTTTAAATTTTTTTCTGCAGTGCAAATATTTGGTAAAAGGACAAAATGCAAAAATTTTTACTCACTACACTTCTGACAACGTCTACACTGCCGGAAAATCCGAGAAGAACTGACAGTTTGTGTGGGAAAGTCCGTTGAGCCGAGCTCTAGTGATAATTTTTACTTGTTTTTTTGATATCTCTGACGTATACTGATAAAATAGCAGGTAGTGAAAAATCAATACTTTCTAGCGTTGTTTCAGTTCTTCCCAAAGCATTCGACGAGTGCAGACGTATCAAGGCACACAGTGAGTTAAAGTTTTCCATCACTTTTTCAATAAATTAATTTTATGCTAATTAAAAATAGTATTTTATTGACACACACTTGACCTGTGATTTATTAATAAATTTATAATTGAAGACTTTCGCATAAATTGTCAGTGTTATATTGAGAAAGAGTGAAAGTACGGGCAGTGTATCGGAAATGGATATTATCGTGTCTCTCTATAAATGCGAAGCGTTTAAAATAAGTGGGCGTTCAATAAGCTATTTACGTTCTTCTTTTTTTTTTTTTAATACTACTCAATGATTTTAAAAGGAAATTAAAATTTCTTGTCTGCAAATAAAACAGATAGTTTGGTTGAAAATTTCTCTCCTTGTCACACTTTAATCTTCTCTTGACCTCACCTATTCTCACAAGCTTTCGCGCGCCAGAGATCTCTTGATTTCTTCAACTAATCCAAATAAAGTGAACGTGGCACTTCTTCATCCACTTCACCGAGACCATTATTAATGATTGTATCACACCCTGTATAAATGCTTTTGCTCGCACCGACATGCATAACATCTTATTCTATTCCTGCAAGATACTTAATTCTAAAAAATTTTTTGTTGGCATTCAGCAGAGGCCAGATGAGTAACTAATCATACTTTCCATTTCAGAATCACTTATCATGCATGAGTCACGGTGGAATACTGATAGACGACCGAGGGAAAAATAAATTATTGCCGTGAACCTTGAAAATTCATCTTAATTCCGATCGCGGCGGCAAAAGTGAAGGAGATAAAAATTCTACAGGCAGTTAAAACCTAGAAAAAATGAGTTAAAATAAATTAATTCATACCTGATAGTAAACGGTATCCGGTGTATTTGCATCTGGAGTCCACTGGATTAATCCTGGCTCGCCGGGTTCACACTTGAGCGTGAGAACACGTTGATAGGCACCGAAAGAGGCGAAATCATCGGCTTCAGGAGCACTAGAGTCTGGAATCCAGTTGCAAGAGCGGCCTGCACCAGTAGGAACAACTGCGCCAGATTTGTCTTGACGTGCTCCAGCAAAAATCTTCACTTTAGCCCTTTCCTCAGGCGTTTTATGCTCATACCCACCAACAGGATCATCCGTGATGTAAAACGGATGATATCTCGCAGGCACATCGTAATTATCACCTCCCTCAACGACAAATCTGTAAGTTCTGCCTCGAACAACATTAATTTCCGGTATTAAGAGACCATTAATGTACCAGGCTATTCCCCAGCCCACGTGGCCTGTAATTACGCAAAAGTCAATGTTAGAAAGAGTGGAATTAGCGTGTCAAGAGTGTTAGAGTGTACCTGTTATTGCTGGATATCCGTGTTTTCCACCCGTTGGACCCATATTTGCATAGTAGACTCCGTCCTCCGGCTCGTAGCACTGAATAGGCGGAATTATCCAAGGATTTGTGGCTGCGGCGGATGCAGGAAGTGGTAGTCTCGAGGGTCTGCGAGTTGTTGGTGCAACTAATACTATTTCTTCCTTATTTTTTTTCTTATTCTTATCGTCATCCAGCTGGTGATACTCGGTGTCGGGCATGGGGCAGTTCCAAGTTGGTGGTCGTCCAAATTCAATTAATCTATCGCTACCCTTGAGATAATGGCTGTGGAAGCTAACTTCATTTCTTTCATTGAGTGGGCCAATAGCCCAAATAATCGCCTGGGATCCGTTTGTTCTTATTGGCCGATCAAGCTCATCAGCCGCGGCTAACGGCCGCTGATAAGTCACAATGCTGTAGCCATTCACCATAGCTGCATTGAGCAATCGAACTGAATTTGTGCCCGGCTTGAATAAAATTGAATTTATTTAAAATATTTCTTTTGTAGGTTATTCGTGCGCTTGTTCCCCTTACCTGCACTCGAGCGTCCGGACAACTTCCCCGACTACCAGAACACTGCGACTTGCCATCGAGAATGTAATCGACTGCGTAGCCTTGAAGGGTCTTTTTATCTACTGAAGCCACGGCCACATCTCCGCCTACCATTAGACTGCGCTGCGGATCTGCTGACACGCCAAAGGCCATGTACTGTCCATCATCTGTAATTATACATGGGTAATTCTTATTATTATTATCCTTTTTTCTTATTATATACGAAACTTATTCAGCAACAGAGTGAATGATGAATAATCTTACCGAGTTTTGCAACCAGTTGAATCACAATGCTGTCTCCGGCCACAGCCCATCTTACCTCAAATGCCAAGTTGTCTTCGAGAATCTCACAATTGAGTTTAGACTGGAAAAAAAAAAAACATAAAATAAATTTAAAAATAGTAAGTAATTTTTTTGAATTTAAATATATTAAATTGATGAAATTAAATTTGTTTAAATAGATTTTTTTTTTTCAGACTCTTTCAGACCTATTTATTGCAATATTCTAGTACAGAGATATAATTAATTTGAGAATAATATTAATAAAAAAGTGTATAAAATAATCTGTTGTACTGTTTGACTAAGAGATAAAATAGATGTAAAATATGTTTTGTAACAGGTATTTACAGTAAGGAGGATTAATAATGAACGAACGAGTCATGTCGTTGATCACCCTGAAATCTGAGAAGCCTAGCGTAGGACTGATGGGGCTGAGGCGTAACATCTCGATGAGGATAAGAGGGATTGACGGGCCTTCGACGAGTATTTCGTGATGTTATGTCAGTGTCAATATTTTTTTGGGCGTAGATTTGAACGGGATCACGTCGGGAGGGAGGTCGGTAGGTCGTTGGACGTTGAGTCTGATGCTCAGCCAATATGGAAGATGATGTTGAGTAGAAAGAGGAAGAAGATTGCGTCAAGTACGGCGTGGCACTCTGCAACAACACCAGGACAGAGACAGACGTTTTAGTTAGTCAACCATCCAATTCCTACACTCAAGTCTCATCATCACTGTATTAACGCACTAGTATATCCTCTGTCAGACCGACAATTTTCTTAATTTTTTTTTTTTTTCATGTCTGGCTGGCAATCTTCTTTAGCTGTAATTTTCCGCTAATTTTGTCAGGCCTAAACCCGCGCAATTTCGTAAGAATAGCGGCTATATTTACCTGCGGTGAGACACCAAGCATGTTAAGAGATGGCGGAACATTGAGACCACGTGGGACTTTAATATGACCGAAATCAACGGCAAATGCCTCGCACCAAACTCCAAAATGACCTATTTGCTGCACCGTCAGTTCTCCCGGTAGAGTCAGAACAATTGTCTTTCTATCGTAGCGCCGCAACGGGTTGATCTTGCCATTTTCATCGGGTAATTTTACTCCCTGCGGTGACGGTCGATCTCCAGCACCAACCCAAAACTTTGCATCTGTAATAGAAAGCGCACATGAACATATATGTGCAGAGACTATTTTTCAAAGTTATTTTTCTACACGGGGATTTACCTGGAGCTTCGCCGTCATAGCTGAAACTTGGAACTAAGAGAGTCTGCGAATCGACGACTACTATTGGCTCCGAACTAACTCCATGAACACCATTCAAGCCGGCGAGCTTTTGTGGCTTTGGATACTCAAATCCTCGAGGCAGTTTCACATCACCAAAGTTCACCTAAATTAATAAATGCGTCATTAAATAATTGAAAAGATCTTTCATAATTTTCTAGAAAACCAAATTTCATCAGCGTCTATGTGTGGCGGGACGATTCATGGTCATTGCTCCACTTAGAGTGGTAATAGTTGGAGAGCGAAACCAGAAATATCGTGTGTGCGAGAAAGTCGACCATGATGGTAGGTAATTAAAGCATAAAGTAAGTCAGTGTAGATGGAGAAGAATAATATTTTTTTCATCATCATAGAAATTTAATGATTATTGAAATAATTTTTATATAGTGTCATAATTTATAAATATTATATAATAATAATAAATTACTTACGGAATATAAATCGCAGTAGACGGAGAACCATCTGAGATTGTTCAAGGTTTTTCCCTCGGGCAAGGTCAACGTTACTCCATGTTTATCATATCTTTTCAATGGGCCAGTCATTCCTTTCTCGTCTCTCAATCGAAATCCATTGACGTTAGGTGTTTTTGTACTACCAACGTAGAAATATGCAGCTGGAAAAAAAAAAAAACAAAAACAAAAATTTAAATTTGATAAAAATTCGTTAGAATTAATTTACCTGGTCCTTGGCCATCGTATGTAAAATCCTTGATAAAAAGTGTTCGACCATCAACTGCATAAACTTCACCAGTAACTCCGTGTTCTATTTCTGATAATTTTCCGATCAATTTTCCATAGTATTCACCACTACAAATTTCTGAAACGACAAAACAGTTATATAAAATTACTTTTATTTAAATTTTGCTTGTTAAAACAAAGTAAACCAATTATTTTTAATATTTTTTTCAATTACTATAAAAATAATGAAACAATTTATAGACTGAATATAAATATGGTTTCTTTCTCATTTTTTTATGCATAGGTATTTTTGTTTTTATGATAAAAATTCTAGAATTATAGTAAAAATCGATCGATAATTGGCTTAACTTAGTTCAACCTCTTTAACTTGAGGTATTTGGAAAATAAAGCACCTTGAACTACAACATAGTCTTATTTATACCGTTAACCAACGAATTGATTTTAACGATATCCGGATGTGCACATTCTCTTAACGAGAGACCAAGATCGTTTGCTCGCAATTGAAATTTATGATGGTACACATAGGCTGCTGTCTACTACGAAGAGTGCGCTTCACGTATCCGGGTAATCTCTGTATACTACGCCTGTATAATCATGAATACATCCCAACAGATGTCATCAAAAAATACCTCAACAGAGGCCGTTCAATCGGTCCTATACAAATACCATAAATACCAGCGAGTAAACAAAAAATTTTTTACGTGCTCACAAGACGATTATACCTTTCATAGAATGAATCACTGTCGACATTTTGTATCGTTGAAATATCCCAGTGAAATTCGCTTTTTTTTTGGTATGCACAGGGAGAAAAAAGAATAATTGTCAGATATTCTTATCGCGCACGGACAAAAGTGACTCTCTCTTTTTCTCATCAGTGAATTCACGAGTGGAGGGCAAGCATTGCAATCGTTTCTCGCTGACTCCTCACAACTTTCATCGTCGTTTCCAGTTTATCCCACGGATTTTCCTTGCGCCCGGAATCGTTGGAAATTGCCGTCTTTTGCCACGCAGCATCATCGACATAACGTGATTCTTCCACCGTTTCACCTGACTCACATTATTATATATTAAAAAAAAATATGTATCCAAGTAGAATCATTATATATCCCCACGTAAACGTGATACAGAGAGGTATATCTAGTAGTGTACCCTGACATCAGTGTGTATAGATATAATGTCAGAGTATATTCCTCTGACATTTGCAAGAGGAGAAAGCAAACGCTTCGATTGGTAATACAAAGTCTTTCGTAACCATTCCCTTTTCATACATATATCCATTCACGCCAATGCAAGTAAATATATACAGAGTCATCCGAAAAAAAAAAAAACATCATCATCGTCTCACGCATATTTAATATATTACATGAATTATGTGTGCGTGATGATATGGCGACATGGAAGAAAAATCTAACGTGAAATTTTCGCTGAGAAATCGTTAGTTCATCTGCGCGGAAACAGAGCATACATAAATAATGATAACTTGACCTACACCTGATAAAAAAAACACTGCAACCTTTTAACCTAGACCCCTCAAGCAAAAATATATATGTAAGTGACGAAAACAAAAAATAAACTCACGTGTCAGTGAAATAAAGAAAAGTAGAAAAACAGTTGAACACAATCCGAATGACGAGGATTTGATGGGTAATTTGCTATTACTCGACATCATGATCCTGGCGTTGTAACAGTGCCGTTGAAAGTGTTCGACTGGGATCTGACGATCGACTTTTTGCCTCTGACGATCCCCACACATAACACAAGACAAAAGTTTCGCATTTCCCACTCTCACGCGCGCGTCTCCCTCTATTTCTTCTTTTCAATGGCTCTCTCTTCCCCCCTCTCTTTATTTTCTTTATCCGAGGTTCTTTTCACTCGTGCTGCATGCTATGCCTGCGGCCTTCTTTTTTTTTCTTCTTCACGCAACACTCAGCCAGAGAGATTGTAGGGAAGAAACCAAGCAGAAATACATAATATCGTTTACATGATATGTTATTAATGTTTTTGATAATATGTACTACTAGTATAATGCCTTTTTTAATATGCTCTATAGATGACTTTTCCCATGTATGTATTAGTGATAAAAGCTTTTCATAGTTTACTTTTCCATCACTCTGTATATTACTCGAGATAAATCTCTGTTATTTGGGATATCACGGTAAAATATTGTATTATTGTAAGATTCTATGAAATTTTTTGAATTGAATATAAATTTATGTGATTTGAAAATGAAGAAAAAATTTTTTTAAGATTTAAAATAGTATTCCATTAAAAATGTGATAAAATAAGTTTTTCGAACCTGAATTGACGAGTTATAAAGATATAAAATTTTTTTTTCCGTTTAATATTTATGATTTTTGGGATATTTACTGTAGCCATGCGAGTGATGTGACTGTTCGTCATTTTCGTATGCTTATCACGATCGTCATGCCATGGTATACGTCTGCGTATAATATAATTCTTAGTAAGCTGCGGCAGAATATATTGCTTCAGCTTGCTAACATGAATCTCTACTTTACTCGACGAAGGTCCTAGGTATATACCTATAGCATGCAAGCGCGTAGAGCTATCGTATATGTGTGTATGGGTATAGATAAAGTATTATACGCTTCTGAATCTGCACTGAACGAGTGTTTTCTCAAAAACTCATATCTGGTAAGTATACTCACGCGCGCTATACACATGCTCTTCTCAAATATGCATATTACATCTTCACTGTTTTCTAATATAACGGTCAAATTTCAAAAATTTTTCATATTTTCTTTATCGCCCGTTCGAAAAAAAATCTTATGCTTATTTTAATTATCTTTTGCTCATTAAAAACTGTATAATTACACTCACTTTAATTTAAAATAATGAAATTAATTCAAGTTATTAATTTTTTATAATTTAATCAATAAATTTGATAATTGTTGTTGATGAATTTATAATACTTTTTTTTAATTTATGACAACATTAGTTTTTATACCGACGTGTGTGTCCTTAATTAGAATTTTTAATAAAAAAAAAAAAGAGGGGAAATATAGAGCAAAATAAAAAAGAATTGTTTTAATGAAGTTCTACAATTCTTTTGAAAATTTAAGAAATTTTCTTCTTTTTTTTTTATATACATAAAGGTAATTCACGACTGTAGTTATGTAAATGAGTGTCTATACACGTCCACGCCCTATGATAATTAAATTTCATCGCTTGTCCATGAAAGTGACCGTATGGGAAGAGAAGGGCGAACAATTATCAGGCCTCGTCTTATGCACAAAGCTCGAGATAGGCGATGAAGAAATATACATACAGCCCCACCCGCTTGTGAAGTCTCGTCGTCGGCTAAGCTATATAAGCTACCCCCTATTCACTCGTACTATTTTTCTCTGTCTCACCCCTTAGCATCTCTGTCGTTGGATATAGGATGACGCCGCCTGCAGCGCCCCACCGAGTCACCCCGCCGTCCGCTGGTGCCTCAACCCCCCGTGCTCGGATCGATGAGCGCGTCGCTCGCTTTGGCCTACGAGGCGCCACTGATGCCCACGGAAACACTTTGTTCGCTCAGTCTCATCTCGAGTTCACTCAGTCCACGACAACTTGCCCAGGATACTCTGCAAGCTCGGCCCAAAAGGGCGAGAATTGCACACACACACACTTCGCTCAGTCTCATCTCGAGTTCACTCAGTCCACGACAACTTGCCCAGGATACTCTGCAAGCTCGGCCCAAAAGGGCGAGAATTGCACACACACACACGTCGAGGGAGAATAAAAAAACCAGGCCTCGTTTATTCGCAGTCTGCACATTTCTGTGTACACAAGAGAGGTAAGTTTTTTTTTCCCAACTGCTCTAAAGACGCTTGCCCACCTAGTGATCAATTTTCAAACCACAGAGACGAAAGGAGTTCTGTGTACACAAGAGAGGTAAGTTTTTTTTTCCCAACTGCTCTAAAGACGCTTGCCCACCTAGTGATCAATTTTCAAACCACAGAGACGAAAGGAGAGAACAATTTCCGTCTCTCGTGCACTCCAATCACATTACCATTTCTAATATTTATTTGATACCTCTCCAAATATCAAATTCGTCGATTTGCCGAGCTTTTTTTTGGTTATGTTAGCCTCTCAGTGTCACCGAGATTATATCTAGACACTGCAGACGCAGGTTATGTTGGAATTGTTACTTGACACTGATTCTAAATGAATTTTCACGGCTTCCTCTTGTCTCGCGCGTTGCCATGTTAGATTCACACAATGTCAGATATACTAAAATCGTTGTTGTACCTCGATATGTCAGAATTTTTTTATCAATGACAAAATACACATTAGGCTACTATTGCAAAATTTACAGTTATGTAATAACTTTGCAGTGTATCTGACATTGTTCCAAGAGATGTATTGAACTGAAGTATATATTGCAAATGGAAATTTCAAGTTGTGTACGTGTGTACATGTTGACTTGACAAAGACACATGAACCGATCCATCGATCTTCCGCTTTATTACCATATACTGCTCTGCGTTACTCTCTGGCGAATGCCTCATACATCTGCACACCAACCTAATAGATATTATTCATAATGGATGTCTAGCGAGGTATAGTTGGCTATTTGTAGTGGTGTTCGTCAAGCTCTGGCGCCATTAATTAAGAAAAGCTTGATAGCTTTTTGATTGAATTGACGCAAGGACACAGTGGGTCTATACTATCTTGTAACAGACTATATTAGAAATCTATTGGAGCACATAAAAAAAAAGATTAAATACCGCAAGAAATATAAATAAAAAAAATAATACTCACTTATTTACCGACAGATATACAGAGAGACAATATATTTTTTTATTCTTTTTTTGGCGCACTCTCCGGCGACAATGATATTAGGGATAAATGTCACACAAGACCTTGATTGATTTGGACACAGGCATAAATGTACTTCTCGTACAATGCTATATTTATTCTCTAGGAAACACGTTATCGACCGTACGGCCTACGACCTTATCGTGCTCTATCTCTTATAGGTTGGAGTCACCGCGCAACGCAAGTTGTGCGCGAAATTTTCAAAGCTTCTTGTGTCTTAATAAAAAAAAAATCAAAAATTTAATTATTGTTATTAAATAAAGCTTGGTAAATGTTCTTTGTACAGCGGGGAAAATGTCAGGCACAAGATATAATTTGGTTTCATTTAACAAAAGTCATTCGAGTAGACATGGAACTGCGCGCACAGATTACAGACTCTTGTTCACCAGTAACATTTATATATTATGTACAAGTAAATATAATAATAGCTGAAAGGATCTGCTCCCTCTGTCTGTATATATTTAGATTAGAAAGTTTTTGAAATTGTCGTGACACTTGGCCTTGATTTACTAATTCAATCAAAACTGTGGACCAAGTAGACGCTCTCTTCCAATAGATATGACTCGTCGAAGAGGTTGCTTTTATAGTTGACTAATAATTCGAGCTTTTAGGAATGAATAACAGTTAATGAAAGAGATTTGATTAAATAATGAATGCATGCGCGACATGATACACAAACAGATACATCTTGAAGAGTCGTTGACAGTTGAATATGTCAAGTAGATATGTCAATAGCACGAGGTAATTGACAGATGTCTGTGTGCGAGTACTATCAATCAATAAAAATATTCACTGACACATTGGCACTCGCTTGGAAATGCGCGTGATTCTCATTATATGATAGTAATAATATGAAAGTTGTTGCATAGCAAAAGGAAATTGGCAAATACACGTGAGCAGTTCAATTATTTCTTATCAATATGAACTTGAGAGATTTTATTGTGATGCTTCAGACCATTCTAATGGCAAAGGTAGATGCTATATCGATAAGTATACTCCATTCACCATCACTTCAAGCTCTGTAATCGCTCTCCTTCTATCCAATATGCATAGATGCGTGGATAGTGCTTCTAATCGAGGGTTATCTCATCTCATTAATAATCGAGGACGTGTCAGCAGCACCACCTCATCATCAAGAGTATTGCATATCTAGTTAATCAATTCACAATCATCACCATCAAGCATTGCCAGGATCATTCTTTTATAATTTTTCACGTGAGTTTTAGACCGCAAACCGATTTTCAATCACTACTATCAAATGGTAATCATTGGATATCTTTAGGTTTCTAGTGGCTTTTTAAAGCTGAAGCAAAGTTTACTTAAATTATTGATTTATTTCTTACTTTCTTCTGATGCTACTATACAGATTCACAAGTTTCCAAGTTGCAGTCATGTGTATTATTTCATATTCTATGTGAGTAAATGGGTATTATCATTAGTTTGCTATTCATTGAAAACAGTATGAATATATTATGTCAGTTTTCGCGATATTCAACCTGCCACAATGGGTGCAAACTAGTTGTAAACACTGAAATGTTTATGGGATGGTAAATAAGGGGTTTCTTTTATGATTACTGGACTTGAAACTTCAGACATGTGGATGTTTTTCTTCCTGAAGGGTCACTCTCCTTCTCTGCTCCATTATGTATACATTTAACTGGCTGTAAGACCCCTCGGGATTTTTAGATAGGCAAAGTTAAGGCTTATATTCTTTGTTAAAATCAATCTACGTGAAGATAAATGTGTCTGAAGAGTCACTGCGTATGAAGTCAGAGGGGCGTTGGTTTTTCAATATTTTTTTTTTGTGTAATAAATCGAGTTTTGAGATTTATTCTGGTGTAATGATCGCTATAAACAGCCACAGTCATATTTTTGGAAATATTCTTCTGCATGCGAAATATAGTGTAATAAAATACTCTTTCAAATGACTTTTTAAAGTTATACTATTTTTTTGTCGTTCTTAGTGGTAAATAGAGTACTTTTATTCTGTCGAATATATGAAATTCAATTTCTAAGAATAAATTGTGGCGATTTGATCTGTAGAAAAAAAAAAAGTAGCTCGTCATCAATCATGAAATACTTTAAGTTTTATATTGGTATTCAGACGATTTCAGAATTATATAGGAATTCGAGATGGAAATTTAAATTTATATAGATATATCGATTAATCGATTATCACTATTATTGGGTTAAATCGCAGAAAAAGAACGAATTTAGCTTTCCGCAGCTATGTCAATATGGCTATATATATTTATACATATAGATGTATGAGGAAGTACTATGTGATACTTTATCCTAGAATGTCTTCTCGACTTTCCTTGAATCCTTTTGTGTATCAGGTAATCCTCCAGGCGTGTATACCTTTCAGATTCTTGCAGAGTATAGAGAGAAGATCTCGTACACTCACTCTCATATTTCTTTAAGCCGATTTTTCCTCTTTTTTTTTTACGAATAAATATAAATATTATTTTATTTAGTATTTCTAGCTTTCTTCTATCTTTATTGACCGTTGGAAATCATGTTAATTAGACGCTATATACTTTTTACGAAATAAGTATAGTTTTCAAGTTCACATCTTTTGTGATGCTTAATAAAATTTTTTTTTGCTTTTCGATTATTTTTTATTCTGACATTGGATAAAAAAATTATCTCTTTGTCACAGTGTCCTGAAAGGCTCAATTAACCAACGCGGTTCGCTTAATTCTATAGAGAAATTAACTCGACTTAGACTCTCAGAGCGAAATTTCTTCTATTTTTTTTTTTTTGCTGCCCGAAGATGAGAGAAAAGACGGCAAAGAACTTATTTCTCGGTTTGTAGATGAAAAAGCAATAAAACTTACTTCTTAAATCTAGTAGTCTGCTATACGATTTATTGAGTTGTACTATTAACTTACGCTAGTGCAATTACTTTTAGGATATATCTTGAAAATATTAATTGTTGGAATTATTATTAAAGAAGCGACATGATCAAGCAGAAAGTTCAGTCAAGTTATAAAAAGAAAAGGCGATAGTGGCCTTGCAACATTTCAACTTTAGAAACTCTTTGTCTTATACCTATACCAGTTTTACTTCCTTTTTTTTGTTTTGCGACGTTTTTTCCTATCGATCCTCTATATACCCTCTCCTCCAATCTATATCTCCCACTAACACCGATTCGCTCTTTTTCATCAATTTTTTTTTTTCTTCCTCGTTTATATATATGCCATCAGGGCAAAGGGCAGCATCTAGACCCTGTCAAACCAACTAAAGCACAGTAACATTAAGAGTTTCATCCTTAGGATGGCTTTTGATTAGTCGCCAGTTAATATCTAGAATTTATATCTGTTCCTCAACTAATTTCTCTGCACAATAAATCTCAATATTAAATTACTTATCGATAATTGTCACTAACATCTGAAAATTCCAGCAAATCCAAGTTGGTAAAATAAAAATTCTATACTTAGAATCACCTTATTTAATTTTGAAATAATAGAAATAAATTAAATTTCATTTTTAAAACTTGAAACAGCTTGAAAATGTAGATCTCAAGCAAATATATTTCTACTGGCAATGAATAAAGAGTTTAATATACTTAATTTTTTCAGTTTGCAGACTTGAAGGTCCATTAGGAGGGTCCATTAGCCAAGAGAAGCAGGGTCCACATCGAAAATGGCGGCGTTCGTGGCGAAACAGATGGTTGGCAACAAATTGAGTGCTGTTAAAGGTACGCATAGTCACCTGGTCAAGTATTAGGATGAGAATTCTCGTAAATTTTCGCTTATTCCCAATTTCCAATACTCATTGCGGGCAAAGGATTGGAGTAAACCGCTTTTGTTGTAATTCCATCCAACTTATCAGTCGATATAGAGGTAGCATTAAATTGCATCTCATAGCCTATCATTTTATTGAGGATTATTTTTTAATTATTAAAACATACTTTTGAAATCTATATATCTGCGGTATTTTTATACGTATAAATAATGGAGTGAGTGTATATATCCTTGGCGTCAGTTGCCATGGATCGATCGTACTCTCCATCCTCTTTCCGATTCGTTCTGGTTGCCATCCGGAAATCCCGGGATACTCGAATGAGATAAGAGGAAGCGTTGACAGGTTATAAGTGATGGTGATTTTGAAATTGCCATGAATTTCCATTATTCTCATTTATAAAACTCATTAACTTGTATGTATTACGTGATATTATATCTAGAGAGAATATATTACTATGTTTTTTTTTATTTGTTTAATTTGATGGGGGTTTTTTTTTTCCAGTCGATTTGTTGTGTTGTATGGGAGGGAATTGAAGAGAGGTGGACAAAGCAAACATTCGAGAGGCCATATATCTAGTCTAGTTGTATATAGTTGCGACACACAGGTTTCAATGTATTTTTTTACTTCGACTTTTAGTTTCTTTGTTGGGTTTTTCCCATTCCCTCGTGTTAATTGAAATCCTGTGCATCAATTCAACTGTGTACAAGGTCTTGTTTGTGTCATCAATTAATCAGTGAATTAACGATTGTTTTTTTTTTTCTATACGTATTTACGCGGTAAAATAAATATATTTTTGGGATATCAATTTTTTAAATTGTCTTTTTTATTTGTATATATAAATATAATGAGTTTTTCGTGGTAATTTTATTTTTTTTGAGTCTCAGTTTAATGAAAAATAAAAAAAAAAATCATTTATTTCATGTTAAGCAAGTTAAAATATATTATTTTCTGTTTTTTGAGTTCAATTAATTTCAACAATTTTTGTTTACAAATTTTTGTGCAAAATTTTTCAAGGGATACTTCTGAGATATTTAACGTGTTTTTTTTTGTTTTTTTTTTTTACTGATAACTCGGTAAATAAAAGAGATAATGAAAAATGTTACTGAGATAAAATGATTGGGAATAAAATTTTCTATAAAAGATGTAGAATAATTTTTTTAAATATTTTCTTGCGTTTTCGAGATATTTTTAAAAAATTGAAATTTCAAAAAACCAGTAATATCTCAGAAACTAAAAGAGATAGAAAAAAATTTATTTAACATTTTTTGTAGATAATGTAACTCTTAATAATTTTACTCGAATTAAATTTTTCGCTATCTCGATTATTTATCGAGTTATTTTAGAAAAACTAATAAAAAATCATAAAAAATTTTTCTTTTTCAAAAGTTTATTAACATATTAATCAAATAAAATATAAATATTTCTCACTTACCTATTAAAAAACTACTTAAAAAAATAATTACGCAAATCTTTCTTCTATAGCAAAGCTGCATTGCCATCATTGGTAATTGCAAGTTTTAAAAAGATTAAAAAGAAGAACTTATAGACCCTCAATCCACTTTTCGATAAGTCAATTTAAAATTTTTTATCAAGTTAAAAATCAGCTATACTATTTTACTGTGCTAAAGTGAAATGAAATTAATTTTTCGCAGCATCACCACACCTCTATACTCAGTATATACACTCTTATCTCATGCAATTGTCATTTAAACTCTGAAAAGTGATTGTCTCGTTGCTTTATACCAATGGCTAACCACAAACATCATCCCCTTTCCCTTTTGCTCGCCATTTATTCATTCATTCGCTATATCACATCGAAATACATATTTACCAATATAATACAGCGGGCAGAAAGCGACACCGCGTCAGCTAGAATTCTATAACTGCCTCTGCAAGCAATTCAAACTTAATAAAGCGCGTCATATACAGCGCATGTCAAGAATTTTTCTTTTCTTCTTCATTCGCCCCTTTTACAAAGTGCTCTGCCATGCTCTTTGCACCACTGTATATTTATATGCATCCATATATACCTATATATAACCTAGGGTAAAACGAATATTGAATGCATTGAATGCTCATTTACTTTATACCCACAACCTCGGTGGACGCGTTGTCAGGTCGTAGTTTGAGATCTACTTCCCTATCGCTTTTCTCCGTCTGGAACGTCCGCCGCACCATGGCGATGAGGGGTTGGGAGGAATTCTTAATATAGTCTATGGAATAGGGTGAAAATGACATTCCAGCCAACCCCGTGACGCTAAATTACGCGTTGGGTATGCGGTTGAATAGTGATAGCATGCTCAATGCGCCCAAGATCACAATAAAACACTAAATTCTTCGAGAAAATATAAACATACATACATACTCTATGCTAGATGTACTTTTTTCTTTGACAAGTCCTATCTACACTCGAAATCCACCATCTTATCGCCCTCTGAACTCGATTTTTAAAATTATTCTGCATTTCCAACTGAAATACTCGACTTTTTACGATTAAAAATTGTCAAAAAAAAACATTTAAAATTATTTTCTAAACATTTCTAATGGTAAAAACAGTTGTTAAATTTTTTTTTTTTTTAGTAAAGGAATAGAAAAAAATTTCAAGGTTTTTTGTTTGAGGATAAAAAATTGAAAATAATAAGAGTGACAGTAGGATAAATGTATTTTCAATTTCCTTTGTATAAAACCGCAGGAATATAAAATCGAAGAGAAACGACTGCTCCTTGATCTTTCTTCCATTCCGTTTAATACTGGCAATGGCATACAGACTGGACAGACAAAGCCTCAAGAGAGAAAGGGGGTAGAGCAAAAAAAAAAACGGTAGAAAAAAATCACTGCGATTGGAATTTTATGGTGTCATCTAAGTACTGCCACTGGACTATATATTTAAGCTGAAAGAAATTACATTTGAAATTGTAATTTGTCTGTTATACATTTATATACGAACAGCCTGACACACGCACTCTGCGATCTCCATGTCACTTACTTGGATTAAGATTTAAAATGCCTAAATCAATGTCAATGTATATAGGGGAAAGTAATATAAAACAGATTACAAAGAAATCCTATTTATACTCTCTCTTACAACAAGCTATATAGAGAAAACAATAATAATATCGCGTTTATACATCTGTGTGTATATATAGTTTAGCAACGGACACGTATATACAACAGCTGATCGTATATTTGGACAAAAAGTTTTTACAAAGCTTCCAAGTAAAATTGGATTTGCCTTTTTTCCCCTTGGGAATTGAAAACGATGTCGCGTTTTGTTGTCGAAGAGGTCCTTTTCAATATAAACTTTAATCCACGTAACTTTTTCAATACTCACAAAATTCATCATAATTCTTAAAACAAAACAAAAAAAATAACTAATTAATTTTATCAAAAAAAATTTTTTTTTTTTTTCTTTTTTTTTTTTATTTAATCGCTTCATATTTTAATATTATATTTAAAAAAATGTATTGTATATTTTAAAATACTTTTCAAAGAATAGAAATAATTATATCAGCTCTGCGCTCAAGTTGGAGCATTTTTTTTTTTTTTTGTCAATCCTCTTATACTCTATATTTTAAAAAGAAGTAACATCTGGTAAAAATGTCAAGTCTGTTGTTCTAATAAGTAGGTAAATCCTATACATTTAGTTGTGAATATAATAAAAAAATGATAAATGTATAAAAATAATTGTTTGAAATATATAGATCAACGTATAGCGAGAGAAATTCTTTAGATGCTCTTTCGCTTCGTATATATACATTATAATTGGATAATTAAAATTTTTAACAGCCACCCCATGGATGATTTTAATTTAAATCGAGTGAAAAAGGTTGCCTCGTTCTATATGTGTTCGTTGACCTGATTTTTACGCTTAACTTATTATCACGAAGCAGGTATTAGTGACGCCTCTGCTGTGTGTATAACACCAGACACAATATCCATCACACATAGGGGTATTATACCTATCCGCAAAGTGTATAAAAATTTTAAGACTTTTTTTTTTATTCTCTGTATATCTTCTTCGCGGTTTAATGCGCGTTGATATTAGAGATAATCGTGTGTGCGACATCTTAACACGTTGCGAACACACTGCAGCCCTTCCGTTTTCACAGCTAAAGAGCACTCGGAAAGAATTATCGTCGACGCTCGTCTTTCAAGAGTTGAATTCTGTCGGGCGAAAAATTGGAAATCACGAAATGCTCTTACAAGTCAAGTGTCGACGACTGAATTTCACCTAAGTGGCTTCGATCTTTCCCTGTGTAGAACCATTATTTTTTTTTTTTCGTCTTATCTTAGTTATCTCTCGTGAACTCTGATTGTCCTTCTCTTACCTATAACCATCAGTGATATCGATCTTTTTTTTTCAACTTCTTGTACACTCCATTAACTGGTCTTCAAGCATCTCGCGCGCAGCTCAAAGTTTTGTTTTTTTTCTCTCTCTCTCTCTTGGAAAATTATTTACACTCTGCAAACTTTTTCAGGAATTTCATCATATCTTTTAAAAGATACTTTATATACTGTTGACAAAACAGATTTCACGATGCCAAAAAAAAAAGAAAAAAGAAACTGAGACATCTGGAAAATCCTTCTTGAAATTTATCCCAACCATAAATACTTATCGTGAAGAATTGTCACTTGAACGACCAAGTTATAAAGCAAAAGTGAAATATCTTGGATCATAAAGCACTGCGTCTTTTATACGATGAAAAAGCATTCTCTGGACATTCTCAACTGCTCAACCGGAACTTGCGATTTACTTCTACATTGAGAGTGACTAAGTACCACGTCAACTTTTCTGTCAATCTCTATATATAATTTCACCATTTTCACTTTTATATCGTACAAAACTATTGTAAATTATCAGCCAAGGCCTCAATACTTGAGATTAAAAAAAAACCGCAAGTTAAAACTAGTTTTTTTCTAGTGAAAATATTGTCGTGCGTGTATTTTCTGCAGGACAATCGTCATTGCCAACGTCTGCAGTGTTTCATTGTTGGCAAAATGCCAATTCTCCAGGGCTTAAATACATATATGACTGTATATACGCCATCATATCCATATAAACGCACACACTGTCGCAGATATCGGCAATCCTCAGTCCCATGTCTTTGTCGTTATACAGTAATCGATTCAAACTATAGATGTTTTGCTCGCAGGCTCCATTGTCATCCCCATAAACACACATAAAAGCGTTTTATTTTATATCTTTCGACGATATATACAAATATTTAGTTGTCTAAATTATTTACATTTTGTATTTATACGTGAATTTTATTATTTTTCTATCCAATAAATGCAGTCAATATTAGTTGAGAAAACAAAATTCATGATATTTATTATTTTCAATCATTTACCCACATGTTTATGCACATGGAAATATTAAATTTTAAATTCATCATTTGTTTTATTTACATACAAACATGAAATATATTATAATGTTTGTTTTAGGTCATGAAACATGTGTCAATTAATTCGAACCCATTGAAAACGGTAATATTTGATGGAAAAAAAAATTTTTTTTTATGTTAAATCAAGTCTATTGGAAAATTTTTTATCTTAGGGCAATAAAAAGTAAGTTTTAGCTGTTTTATCTGCTGATTTTGCTTGTATTTATATATATCTGTGTTTGCTTGTATTTATATATATCTGTGTAAACAGCAGAATAATAAATAGCCTGCGTAAAAGATTGTCCCATTGTCGATTGAACATAAAAATCGTCAGTGATCCCTCGAGGCGACTTTGGACTTGTTTATGTATAGAACACGATTTCTCATTTTCTTCTTCTTCTTCTTTTTTTCTCTCATATCTTCTTGTTTCTTGGGGATTCACAAAGCTAGAGGATTTGTGAAGCTAGACAGCAATGAAAAACTAGTTGGTTATCTTGTCCTTTTTATCGTGCTAGACAACAAAACGATGATAAAAAAAAATAAGAGACAATTTTATATCAATGATATTTATTGTGATTTCTCGCTTTTATACATTTTGAGTGATGGATATCAATATGGATATATGTATGGTGAAAAAAAAAATTTATTTATCGAGAGAAAATGATAGTAATGAAATTTTTATCAGAAAAAATTCCATTGTCATGTGTCCATCGGGTTTTTTTACGTTTTATTGCTGTGTATTGTTGTTGATTTGTGATTTTGAAAAAAAAATGTGATCACACTTGTGGAAACGCGATAGAGGTTCAATGTGAAAAGATGGCAGAACATCTATGTCTATATATATGGTTGGATACATGTATAAAAATATTGGTTATATATTGAATGCTTGCGTGTGATATATCGTGTGTATAGAAAGGTAAATTTAATTTTCTGCTTCAATAGCACGCATTACTCTTTTTCTATTTCATTAGAAGCAAAAATTGGAAGGAATTTGTCTGGAAAAAAGTGTATACCAATCATAAGAGCAATGACATATTTATAAATTGATGAGCATCAGGATATTTCACACATAAATTCACTTGAATTTTAAAATTTTTCTCTAGAAATATATTAAACCATATTTCAAATATTATTCTTAATTTAAAAAATAAAAATTTTTAATTTTCTCATGATTTTTATTCAACTTTTAACTGATAGAATATTAAAAAATATATTTTCGATTTTTAAAACATTATTTTATCACTTTAATTATTTGAAAATAAATGTATAATTAATAAAAAAGATTTATAATCAATAGTATAAACATAATTCTTTATTAAAAAATTTTTTTTTATGCTTTCTATGCTTTTAAATAGCTTTAAAAAATATTTTTCGATTTTAAATATTCTATTTTTAATTTATTATTTGAGAAATGATTGAAAAAATTTTTTTTTTTAATCTGTAAAAGTGATTTTAAAATTGTATTATAAATGCCTTAGTAATTATAGAGATGTTGTCACCTTAATATTTAAAGGGGTTCACGAATAGAGTCAATTACCAGGCTCCCTTGAGACTTAAATTATTAGTCATCTCCACTTACATCTCAACTCTCTGTAATTGACCCTTTTCACGTATATGTAAATCCATACATCATCAAAAAATTGTTTCATCGCTATAAAAAATCATGAAATCGTTGAAAATAAGATTAAAAAGAATTTTTTCCCAATGAAAAATCTCTATTTTACACCTTTAAAAAAATATTCAGATTAATCTAGAAAGTTTTTAGGTTCAAGGAATATTTGAATTAGTTGGATATTAATTTTCTCGGCCCTCTGGATATCGACCATTTCAATATCCCCCTCGGATATAAGTTGATTTCTAACATAGAGGATTAAACGTGGGTAAATATGATTTTTGAGGTGAATAATATTGTTTTTTGTTGTTTTGTGTAGGTGGATACATTGGAAAATTACATAGAGAGCAGGTTTGCGTCTTGTTGGCGCCGATAGAAATGGTCGTTGTTGCATTATTCAACGCTCACTTCTATTTATCAAGCAGATAGCTACACTAGCATTTCTTCCTTGTTCTTCGCTTGATGGAATATATGTTCTACTGCTGTATATATACTGTACCTGACCTCAAGAAATTATTTCTCTCTACTGTGTGGCGGCTTAACTTGAATTTAAAATCGCACAAACTTATATACATGGAAAAGCGACCATCATATAGCTGTATACACAAGTTTCATGAAATATTTCTATATGTTTATTTATAAATGTGGATAAAAACTCATTATTCAACTGTGATAATGATATTGATGAAATTTTTTGGGGTGAATTTTTGTTAAACATAATTTTTCTCTTTTGTGAGAGGGGACTAAGAATTTGTTGGAATATATAGTTATCTTGGTATATATCTACCGATGGAAATTCAAACTTTTCACCCCATTTCACAAACTTTAACAGTTTATAACATTTTTTTTTGTTATTAGAAATTAAAGAGAAAAAAAAAATTATCTGAAAATATCCATATTGCATGAATTTTTTTTTTTTTATAAATTCTTCGCACGAAAAAAAAACATTTGACGTTATCTCGACTTTTCAAAGTTTTCGAGAGTTCGTAAAAAATATAGGGGAAAAAAAAAAACGAATTTACTAACAAGTTGGTTTTTTTTTTTGAGGTTGCACTTTTCAAAGGTTGAAATTCTTCTTTGTTGGTTTAGTGTAGTTTATTCTTCATTTTTTTTTTTTTCAAGCAAAAAACTTTATTTTTGATTAGTTTAAATAACAAAAATCCATTAAATTAATCGTTAAATGAGATTACGAAAATTTTTAATATAATCGGATTGTAAATATGTGTGAGAGAGCTTTGAATACCTTTTGCAGAAGGTTTCATGGCAAATAAGTCATGTATTTTTAAGATTCAGTAGGGTAAAGTCGAGTTTTTCACGAGAATAAGACGGCAGGTCGCTCGTATACAGGAAATAAAATCAATTATTACCGGTTATTTGAATAAGCAAAAAATATATCTTTCTCCATTTTCTCTCTTTTATTTGATCATCCGAAAAATCGCAGAGAAATTGACCAAAAAAAAAAACTGTTCTACGTATTTTTCTTTTTTTATGCGACAAAAATATATGCTCTTAAATATAAATATTTCTAAAGAGCTCTGCATCTCGCTTTCAAGCTTTGCCTCAACATATCATGCACCAATGGCTTTTTTTAACTGTAAATGAAAAATTTATATTCAGAATATAACATATCAAAATTCCACTAATTAATTTCTGCGTCCTAATTTCGCAAACAAAAAAATTGGGTCATTTAAAGTTATAATATCCAACTAATCCTTTATGTTGAGGTTTTTTAAACAATTTTCGATGTCATTTTACTATTTTTAAAACGTTTAGTTAAAAATTAAAATGAAAAAAATTCGTAAAATTTTCAAAGGGGTATATTTTTTTTTTGTCTTGGAAATTTCACTGTTTTCAGGATTTTTTCAGTTTTTTTACAATAATTCGGTAACTATGCAAGATAACGAAAAATGTTATTCTAAATAAATAATAGAGCGTGCAATTATCTACAAAAAAGATTATAAAAATTTTTTTGTATCTCCACTAGTTCTCGAGATATTATCGATTTTTGAAAATTTTTATTTTCTAAAATATCTCGAAAAAAAATCAAAATTTCAAAAAAATCTATTCTACATTTTTTGTAGTAAATTAAACCACTAATCATTTTACTTCTATAACATTTTGAATTATCTTGCTTATTTACCGAGTTATCATTAAAAAACTCAAAAAAGTCACGAAAACGCCCAGATATCCAAGGGGTGTATGACAACTTGAAAAAATTTTTGACAAAAAAACATTTTTTTCATGACTGAAATTTTTTTATATAAATAAAATTATTACTTAAATACACCTCCGTTGTTTATAAATAATTTAGCAACAATATTTACATGAAAATTTGCAAACCTGATGTGCACAGTGTTTTTAAAATGTTATTTTTCATTTGTCAAGTGCTGCATCATGATTGTCATGACAATATATACGGATAATTTGACGAAAATGAGGCCTTTAGCCATAGTTATGAATAATAGTAATAAATTAATGGCATATAATCGAGAGGATGCTTTCAACATTTAATTGGGTATGTAGGGGGTATCAAGTGTATAGGTATATAAAAGATTTCTAGCTGCATTTTCCCACTCTCAGTAGTGGTAATGATGCACTATATAGTGCACGAGAGGAACACGCCCACTGCGAAATGCAGGGTGGAGGGAGTAGCCGCATGACAAGCGGCGCGGTAGTTTCGTGCTCGAGTCAAGTCTGACCGATACGGTGCCAGTACTACTGTCGGCACCAACACGACCGCAGGCACACTACTACTATGGACATACTGGGTATGACCTGAGCTCTAAATTTAATTTTCATGTGCTTTCAAAGTTGCTGTGAATCTTTTTATTACTTTTATCCAATTACTTATTTTTTTGTGATTGTGAAAAAAAAATTTTTTATCGCGTAAAATATTTATCTGTGAGATTTTCCAACATTTTTTTTTCTAATTTAGTGACAAAATATTTTCACTTTTGCGGTTTTATTTCACTGCATTGCAATATTATTGTTGAGATTTACTTTAGATACTGTTATTCCAATGTAATTGCTGCACCATTAGAGCAAAAGTGGCCAACTACTTGCAAAACAGAGTGTTGCAATACTGTAACTACATATTTTGCATAATTTATGTTGGCTGTGTCGTATATTAGGTGGATATAAGGTGTCGTGGGGCGTTTTTTTTTTTTGTTTTATATTTTTTTAAATATATTCGTGAAAAGTTTGTTTATTAAATTTATTCATTATTCAGGCGATTGAAGTTTTACGTGCATCCGCGCAAGTCCACAAGCACGTCATTTGGTATTACTCTGATGTGGCTGCAGCAACGATCGATTTCATTCCTCGTACAGACACCACTCAACAATGTACAATAGAGATTTCAAAAAAGCTCTTATATTTCTTAAATAACATTAGCAATATTTCAATCAAATGAAAAATTTAGATTTTAAGGGTTAATAATTTTTGTTTTTTCTTTATTTTTCCACCTTTAGAATTTTTTTTTTTTTTTTTTTTTTTTTTTT